>VDFB02074868.1:0-27858 GCA_007258455.2 Sequoia sempervirens | reverse complement strand
GACTCTTGTCTATGGATTGTCTTGACAAAAAGACTGGGGCAACTTCGCCCTTAGTATGAGTTAGGACATTCCTTGTCTGTGACTGTCTATTTTTCAAGTGGATAACCTTGCACACCTTGTTTTACGTCATATCATGGTGTTTGTTGTCCATTCATGTCATTTTTACCACCCAATGATGATTAAGAGAAATAAATATTAAAAAGTCCTACAGTAAAGTTTTAAAGGATTTGGTCTAGGAACTTACATGCATCTCCTTTAGTCATGTCATCTTCTCTCGCCCATCTCATATAAGCATTGCATCCATATCATCATCCATATCTTTTGCACCAACATTTCTTCGTCTCTTCATATTCTAGTCTCCTAACCAATTTTGAGAGCACACCCATTTTCTTCGAACCTGTCTGTCCTCTTGAGGGGGCATACTGCAACCCTCCTCGTCATTCTTCCTCATCTTATTTTGCACTGGGGCATATTCTTGGCTTATTTTTCTTTGTCACAATGCGACAAGCCACATTATGACAAAGAGGGAAAAATGTAGACACTGAAAATGACCTAGGCCTCAAGCTTCCATTTTCTTTTACCACTTTCGTCTCTAGCATAATTGTGACATTTAATTATGTCCTTGGTCCACATTCGACTCATTGATTAAATAATTCATAATTATTTAATTAATTCATGTCATTATTCTTCATGATTATTAAGAATAAATAGATTTTATTTATTTACAAATACGTACCATTGTCTAAGTCTTCCCTTAATTAAATAAATTTCTTTAATTTATTTAATTCCCTTTTTAGTGCGCTACCAAGCAAGTAGCTCTAATATTAATTCAAACAAAGAAATACATAGCCATACGACATCGATCAATGGTTCGTATACCCAACACCAACAGCAATATCCACCAACCATGCCACCACATTTTCAACAATCAGACCGAGGAAACCACCAAAAAACTCATGAATGAATTTATATTGTTCTTTGTTCAACCCCCGTCCGAAACAGCTTCCAAGCTCACTGAAACTTAACTTGCTTTTAGTCTACAGTCAGGGTTAAAAGCCAGCAACGAGACCAACCACATGCTCCACTGGGATAGAAGGCAGTGGAGAACGACAGGTAAATCTCCACGCAGCCATATTGCAAGGCGGGCTTCCATGAAAATTACGGACTGAAACATTACAGACGCAGGGAACCCACACGGTCTAGGACCAAGCAAAAGAGAGACAAAAGCACATGATAATCCCACCCTCCAGCACCGACTACCCAGAACAGAATGAAGACACATGTGAAACGAAGCACATCCAACCCATTAGATCAAGACAACAACGGCATTCCCTAGAGCCAAGCGACCAACCCAACTACAGAAGGACCCCAAACCTGCAGCAGACCGCCGCCATTGAAAACTTTACCACCGCTATGAGAAAACAATTACCCCTTGCACTCCCTCGCATCCATCAGGATGAGCTCAGCCACTTCACTGGGCAAGTCATCACCCCCATACGTGACCTCTTCATTGGTCAGCCTAACACCAATGTTAGCCAAAGCATCCGCAACCCTGTTGATCTCCCTGAACACATGCGATATAGTGAATGAATCTAGCCTATTCAAATATTGCCAAATCACCGAGACCCAGTTTTGAAGCCTCCAGCTCGCCACCTTTTTCTTGCAAACTATGTTAACAACAACCTGAGAATCGCCTTCGATTTCGACATCACGAATTCCATTTTCCAAACATAGCCTAATCCCTGCAGCTAGAGCAGCCATCTTCGCCTCATTATTGGTCGCCACCCCCAGCCGACGAGCCAACACACAGACGCACAAGCCGTGATCATTCCTAATCACACAACCAGCAGCCGCTTCCCCAGGGTTGCCCTTGGCAGCCCTGTCAAAATTGAGTTTGAATTTGCCAGGTTTAGGAAGACGCCACTTGGCTTCTTTTCTCTGGTTAAATTTGGAAACAGGATCGAACCGGGGCGGCCTCAAATAGTTCCACTTCTTCTGAAGATTGTTATCCCAATTAGAGAATTGAGTATCAGAGCGAAGACAACACTTCGCATTAGCCAGCTCACACACACCAAACTCCACTTTTTTTATTATCTCTTCAACCAACAATGATAGATCGTTGAAGATCCTCTGATTGCACTCTTTCCATAAGTTCCAAACCAACAACGAAGGAGAAATCAACCAAACATCGCCCCAGAGATCCCTCCATTTGTTGGCAGGCCAGCTAGAGAGGAAATCAAAAAGTTCAAACTGCCTCGGAGTTGACCAGCCAAGTGAATGCAGCAACCAATCCCAGCATCTAGAAGCAAAGGGACAAGACAACAAAAGGTGGTTGGTGGACTCAGCATCGTGCCAGCAGAGAGTACACACCGAAGGCCCTTGAATTCCATATGTTCCCAATCTGTCGCCTGTCAGAATTCTCTTGTGCAAGGCAGCCCAAAGGAATGCACCAGCCTTAGGAAGGGCCTTGGAATTCCAGCACAAGGACGCAGGCCAATCCACACCATTCCTCTGAGCCATCTGAATTTCATAACCCAACTTGACTGAGTAGGCCCCAGATTTGGCGCCACACCAGATAATTTCATCTTCATCAGCCGTGAGATGAAGCTTTTGCTTGCCAAGAGCCTCTCCAAGTTTAGAGGCCACCTCATCCGGAATTCCCCAGCAGTCCCAGGAGCGCCAATTCACTCCACGATCACTGCCCACTTGACCTTCCACGACATAATCCGCTACTTTGTCACCAAGAAGGTCTTCCACCCTACCAAGCCACTCGCCTTCACCAATCTCTTCTGCCAATGGCACATGCCCATTCCATGAATCACGCCAAAACTTTGCCCTCATACCATTCCCCACCTTCCATGAGATGTGATCCGTAATAATGTGTCTGCTTTCCCTTATGAACCTCCAGACAGCTGAACCACCTCCATAATTGGCCAACGTGAGAATCCGCATAGGGTCCATGTCATCCAAGTATTTGCTGCGGATGATGCGGCACCACAGCCTATCCGGGTCTTTGAAGAGTTTCCAGTTCAGCTTGGTGCCCAAGGCCAAATTCACCATCTCCATTTTTCTAAGACTGGCCCCACCATTCACTTTACGTAGGCAAGTAGTATCCCACCCGATTAGAGGAATCCTTTTAATGTCCTTTGAACCATTCCACAAAAACTTTTTGTACAGGCCTTCAAGACTTGATAATGCCTTGTTCAGGAGTTTGAAACAAGACATAGCATAAATTGGGACAGCTGCCAAGACCGACTTGATCATCAGAATTCACCCAGCAAAAGTTAACCACTTACCTTTCCAGGCATCCATCTTAATCTGACATTGCCCCAACAAATCCTCCCACAGCGCAGACTTACACAAGCCTTGGAACAAGGGTACTCCAAGATGTTTGGATGGTAAAAGGGCCACTCTGAACCCCAATATGCGTACAATCTTCTTCTAGAGGACCTTCTTGGTATTGAAGAAAATAATCTCTAACTTCTCTTTGTTCAGGACTTGCCCAGAGACACTAATATATTTATCTAAAGCACCATGAATAACCGCTGCTTCCTGTAGAGTGGCTTCCCCACCCAAAAGAGTATCGTCAGCAAACTGCACATGCGTGATTGGCTCAACGTCTTGAGCCACCATAATCCCCTTCCAAAGCTTTTGCGACCTCAACATTTTGAAATGCCTTCCCATGGCCTCGGCCATAATAATAAATAGAAAAGGCGATAATGGGTCGCCCTGGCGTAATCCATTGGTGGCCTGGAAGAAACCACATAGAGAACCATTGATCGAGACCGAGAAGCGGGGAGTAGTGATACAGGTATGAATCATTTCCAACCAACCATTAGTGAAGCCAAATTTTTGCATAACAGCCAGCAAGAAGCACCAGTCAACCCGATCATAGGCCTTACTTACATCTAATTTTATTAGCATTCCCTGCATTTTGCTCGATGTTAAAGAGTGGATTGTTTCTGCAATAGTTATTATGTTGTCCATGATTTCCCAACCCGGAGTGAAGCCATTCTATTCTTCAGAGATTATTGATCCTAGCACCTTCTTCAACCGATTCGCCAAGGCCTTAGCTAGAATTTTGTAAATGGCATTGCATAACAAAATTGGCCTGTAGTCGGCAAATGACATGCACACGGGTTTTTTTGGAATTAGAGCAATAACCGTGTTGTTTATGTCCTTGACAAAGCGCTTCTTTTTTCTAAAATCCTTGATGAATTCCCAAACATTAGAGGCAATGAAAGACCAACACTTTTGATAGAAATTTGTCATCATCCCATCCAGACCCGACGCCTTATCAGGGTTCAACTCGAATGTGGCATTCTTGATCTCCTCCATGGAGAAAGGCTCTAAGAGCATCCTATTGTCCTCATCCCTGATGAGGTGAGGAATGCAGTCCAGGAAGGACCCATCCCAATCTGACTCACCCTTCATACCCACCAAAAGGGATGAGAAAAAACCAATCGCCTCCGCCTCTAAGCCATCACGATCGTCTACCACAGAACCATCTACTCTGGTAATGCACTCTATTCTGTTTCTTGACCTTTTGGAGCTTGTGGCAGCATGAAAAAACTTCGTGTTGCAGTCGCCTGCCTTCAGCCAATTTTCCCAAGCTTTGTCTTTCCAGAACCTCTCCTCTCTTGCAAGTAGTTCTGAATGCCACACCTTCAACTCCTTCTCCCTAATATATTCTATAGCAGACATCCCAAACTGAATCACATGTTCATTCAAAGCCTCTAAATCAGCGTCCACCTTACCTTTTTCGACAAAAATTTCCCCAAAGGTGGACTTGTTCCATTCCCTCAGTTTGCTTTTTATATGCCCAATCTTCTCAATTAACCGGAAGCTAGGAGTCCCACCGCCCCTGAAGCCATCCAACCACCAAGCCTCCAGAAGACCAATCAGGCTCGAGTCACACCACCACATGGACTCGAATTTGAAGTAGCAGTTATTTGGCCTCTCCCCCAACATGATTTTCAATAAGACAGGATAGTGATCAGACACAGAGATCAGAAGAATGCTGGAATCACAAATGAAGTCCTCCTTGTACCACCCCAGCCCCAACAAGAAGCGATCGAGCCGTTCAGAAATGTTGGTGAAGCCAACCCGCCTGTTAGTCCAAGTAAAGGAACCATTTTTCAGAGTGCAATCCACCACAGGCAAGCCAGAAATAAAATCCCTGAAATCCAGCATTGACTTATTTACTTTATATACTCCACCGCTCTTCTCATTAAGGTCCAAAATTGCGTTAAAATCTCCCCCAAGCACAAGCTTGTCACTTTGTAGCTGTTCTACCAAAGCTTAGATGGAATTCCACACCAAAATTTTCTCCTCCGTCCTGATAGGCCCATACACATTAAACAAGGGGAAATTAGCCTTCACAAGCCTGCAACTGACCACCTCGAGAACCCAATTCGCCTGCCTGTCGAGCAATTGAAAGTCCATGGTATTAGAAGACCATAAAATACCAAGACCCCCAGAAGAGCCGACAGCATCAACGAAAACCCCTTTCCAAATTTTACAGTAATTGATAAACTTCTCCCCAGCCAGAGAGCTAATCTTAGTTTCCTGTAGCAAGACAATATCTGCCTTAATACAATCAAGATGACACTTAACCAAGCGTCGTTTGTCAGGGGCCGATAGGCCCCTGACATTCCAACTAAGAAGCTTCATTGTTGTCCAAAGGAGGCCTTTCCTCCCTTAGATGTCAAAAAAACCTTGATACTCTGCAAGCCTTTCTCCCTTGCCTCTTCTTCCCGCTTTACCTTGCCAGATTTCCTCCCTCGAATCTTCTTCGCCGTCCCTAGAAGATTTGCCACACTTTGGCTGATACTGCGTGGATCAATAACATCTAATTCATCTTCTTCAGAAACCTCCTCCACCTCATCAGTGGAGGCCCCCAAAAGAGGGATGGACTCTGAGTCGAAGCCCAGCTCTGGCCCCCCAGGCTCCATCACACACGAAGGAAAATTTGGATTCTGAGCCACCAAAGGCACCCCACCCACCATAGGGGAGATGGAACCAGAGGGGGAAGACCTTCGGTCGCCCAGAGTAGGAGGGATCCCCCCATCGGCAGCACCCTCCCAGACCACCAACTGAAGAGAAGCAGGAGTCGACTTCTACTTTGGTTGCCATATTTTCTTGGTCTTTGCCTTTTTTTTACAATTCTCCACATTGTGGTCCCTGCTATGACAGCGCGAGCAAAAAAATTTGTCATCTTCGACTTCTACTGATTGGATCCAATGCTTGCCGCCCACACAAAGCAATATTTCCTTTGGAATTTTCTTGACAGCAGTGACCTTAATCCTGGCGTAAATGTAAGAGTCACCTTCGATAATCCCCATATCTGCATCCACCAGCATCCCCAGAGAGCGGTCGATCTTAACCAAGCAGTCTTCAACCCAATACTCAAGCGAAAGATTATACATCTGAATCCAGACCGGTTTCTCATAAGGTTCATGTTTTGCGGCATTGAAATTAGGGCACCATTTTTGCATATACAACGGGGATCCATCTATTTTCTAGAGACCGCCTTGTAAAACAGCATCCCAAGCCTCAAACGAACTGAACACAGCAATGAAGAGCCCCTTTGGTAAAAATTTGACAATTTCTGCCGCTTTCCAGTTGCTCGCTATCCAAGTTTTGATCTTGTTTCTTTTGAACCTAGGGCCAGCAGCTCTGGCAATGATCGCAAGATCCTCCAACATGCCCACCTCTTCCTCAGCCTCACATGACATATCAATGGTGACAAAGTTTTTATGGCATGGGGCATGGCAAGAGACCTTCGAATCCTCACCAACCATCTTTTGTCGCCATCCCTGCCATCCGAGCCTGCCCCCAGCCGCAGCTCTTCTGCCGAATTTTGCATCCTTCTTAATTACAGTGATAATTTTATGCTTAGCATAATTTGGGGTAAGCAATCTCAATTGTTGACATGGTAGAGAGCGATCCCGTGTGGTTGAACCTTGGTTGTTGGCACTACAGGCAAGAAGCCCCACCATTTCACCATAGGGCCTCCCCCAATCTCAATTTTTGACATGGTAGAGATTGACCCCGTGAGGTTTGAACCTTGGTTGTTGGCACTACAGGCAAGAAGCCCCACAATTTCACCAAAGGGTCGCCCCTTAACTTTTTATTTAATTATTTATTAACTTCATTATTAATTTTCTAAACATAACTTGGTCTTCGGCATACCCATTGCACACCAAGGTGCGATTGCTGGATTTAAGAGTGTATATTTTATAAGCTGTGTATTTATAAGCTTGATTTATAAAATATAGCAAATATAATAGAATTCTATAAAATATTCAATAAATAATATAAGAATTATAGCATACATTTTAAATTATATAATATATTTTATTTTTTGAAAATATATTTGATTATATATATGAACACATAATTGATTATATATTAAAGATACTTAATAGTTTTAATTATTTATATTCGTTTTTGAATATTACATTTAGTATTAAGATTTCTTGATGCCCAATAGTTTTAATTATTTATTATATAATAGTATTAAGTATAATAGTTTTAATGGATGCCTAAATGAATATTACAAAATATAATAATTCTTAAACATTTAATATTAAGATACTTAAATGAATATTACAAATCAATACATAATTCAAATAAAATGCTTTTAAATAAAAGTATATATCTATAATTTTTAAATTTTCAAAATCATTAATTAAAAGTAAAATTGAAGAGAAACCATTTTATTTACATTTCAATAGACTTTGTTAAACAATTCAATACATAACATAAATACAATATTTTTATATAAAAAATAAATCAATAATTGTTAATATTTTAAATCAACAATTAAAAATAAAATTAAAGTATAACTAATTTATTTATTTTTTGAAAAATATGTAATTTTTTAACCATTTTCCTATACATTTAGTATTAAGATTTCTACATCTTTTAACAATTTAATACATAATACAAATAAAATACAGTTAAAAGATGTATAAAGCCTTCACAATATTCATTGTAGTCAAACATACTTATTTAAATCTAAATAAATTAGTTGTACTTTAATTTTATTTTTAATTGCTGATTTAAAATATTAACAATTATTGATTTTTTTTTATATAAAAATATTATACAGCTCAAATCCTCAGCGAGTTCACAGGGATATGAAGGATGTTGAAAAGGAGAATTTGAGTTATTGAACACCTTGGAATGAATGTGGAGGTGTTTGTTTAAGCTTTTTATGGTCCCTTTTTTTGGTCTATGTTGTCTCTTTGTGCTGTCGTTTCCTTTTTGGGACAGTCGTCTGCTTGTTTGGACTTATTTTGTTATCTTTTGTTGTTTGAACTCTGCGGTTTCAGGTAAAACCTATTTTTTCCTTTTCAAAAACAATTATTGTTTTTTTTATATAAAAATATTATATTTGTGTTATGTATTGAATTGTTTAAAAAATTCTATTAAAGTGTAAATAAAATGGTTTCTCTTTAATTTTACTTTTAATTAGTGATTTTTCAAATTTAAAAGTTGTAGATATATATTTTTATTTAAAACCATTTTATTTGGATTATGTATTGCTTTGTAATATTCATTTAAAGATTAATTAATTATATTGTTTGTTATTGTTTAAATTATGATGTCATTGTTTTTTATTTTATGAGTATAAATAAGGTTTTTATGTTAGGAAATGGATAAACAATAATTTGATCATCTTAGATCTAAAACATAAATCAAAAGGTATAGATATATAATTTTCAAAATTACACCAATATTTGATTTTTAATTAAAACATAAACTAATATAAATAATTAAAATTATTAATTATCTTTAATATATAATAAATTATATGTTTGTATATATGTTATAGATAATATTTTAATATATATTAAAATTTAATATATATTTTTAAAAATATACCAAGTATTGATTAAAGTATGTTTGAATACAATGAATATTTTCAAGGCTTTATATGTATTTTATTTGTATTATATATTGAATTGTTAAAAGATGTAGAAATCTTAATACTAAATGTATAGGAAAATGTACTAATCTTATTTATACATTTAAACTAATCTTATGTATAAACAAGATTAAATAATATACTTTATAAATAAGATTAGTTTAAATGTATTAATAAGATTAGTTTGTTTAAGATTTTTGTATTTCTTAGTCTAATATAGTAATTTATAATTATTTAATCTAAAAATTTAATTTGTAAATAATGTAAAGATGTAAGTCTTTTAGATTTAATTTGAACTTATATAATAATAAATAAATCTATTTACTTTAAATATTTTAAAAACTCTAAAATTTAATTTGAATTTAAGTTAAATTGTTAAAATTCCTATAAATTAATTTAAATAATAATATATGCTAAAAATATATTTTATTTATTTTTAATAAATTTAATAAAATAAATATAAATATTATATATCTTATTTTATAATATATAATATTAATAAAAAATATATAAATATCAATATTAAAAAATAAAAACCAAAAAATAAAGAAATTTTAAATTTAAAAAAATTAAATTAAAAAAATATTTATAATATATAAATAATATAAAATGTTATATAATAAATATATATTATAACCAACTAGGTATAATTGTACATGAATAATTTTTTATAACTTGCATTCAAGGAATGTGGGGCACAAAGAAAAGAGTGAAAAAAATGGTGAAGTAAAAAAGTGAAAAACGGTAAAAAAAAATATTTGTATTATGCTCTAAAATAAAAGAATAAACAAATGTCACGCTGTAGTTACGTCTGTATTTACTATTCTACGTGGATTACTGTGTTTGCAGGTATGGCATTGTGGGAAGGGTATCTATATCATGGATGGAGGCATGGCATAGCATCCATGCCCAGATGCATTCCTGGGGCTGGATAGCCAGTGCCCTAAAATCTCCCTCTCTCTTCTTGGGATTGGACATTGTTTTAAGATCATGTATGCCCATTAAATGTATTCCATGTTTTAAAATGATTCCATGGATTCTAAGTTCCTTCCTTAGCCCATTCACCAATGTAAAATAAGTAGGCTCTTTAGTGTGCTCTCTATATTGAACTCTGTACAAACTTAAAATCTTCTATATATAAATCTGGAGTGGCTGAGGTTAAATTACTAACGGCACATATTTGATCTCTGAGATACAAATATTGTAACGCCCGTCGTGCAAACCTCAGAGAACAAACATTGCAACCAAATTGTTTTTTAAATAACATAAAATAAATATGCAATTAAACATTAAACACATTTAGATTGCACATTAACATCTTAACATTACATTCTCTGGGGCACGTGAGGTCACATCGAAACACAACAAATACAAAAGTAAAAGATAATTATTAAACAACTTATCCAACACTATTACAATAATCATTAATAAAAGTACATCCATGAACCAAGAGTGAGATTATCATTACATCACATATTACAATCATAAAGAATCTCTTACAATAATGTTACAAAGGATCCTAAATATTACATATCGCTTTAACATTACACTACATTACATGATCTCAATAATGAGTTACAATAAATTTCCCATACATGTGGGATGATACAAAGTACATAACGAATGTAGTACAAAGTGATCCACTGGTACAAATTCCAACTGAAGGTATGCGGTGAAGATAGAATGCTGATGGGGAACCCAATGGGTGTAGAGCACGTTCCACCCAATCACGTGAGTTATAAATAACTCACCCCCCGTGCTCAGAGATGACAAGGAAGAGATGACGACCATGAATGCCAAATGACTCCAATAGAGTAATATAGTACAAAACTCAAGTACAACATCAAAGATTACAATGACATAACCAACAACATTCATGATTCAACATAATAACTTAAATTCATAAATCTCATCACATCAAAACAAGGCAATAACCATTAACCAAGTAACGAAAGAACATTCATAACACATTTACAAATGAAACTAAAACAATGAACATAATACAATTCCAGATAAACTGATACAACATCCAGGATACATTTCTAGAAGAACTGATACAACATTCAAAATACAATTCTAGAAGAAATGATACAACATTCAAAATACAATTCCAAAATAATTGATACAACATTCAAAATACAATTCCAGAAGAACTGATACAACATTCAAAATACAATTCCAAAATAATTGATACAACATTCAAAATATAATTCCAAAATAATTGATAAAACATTCAAAATACAATTCCAAAGGCAAAAGGAAACAAGGCAAATGGGTGTCTAGTGCAGAGTGTCATCACATAGCTTTCATGGGTTATCCTGGCCCTTCCTCCAACTTGAGGCACCGGCACCCATCTATGGATATTACAGCCCTTCCTCCTACATGAGGTGTCGACACCATAGGGTAGCTCATGTGGAGCCAATAACCTCACATGAAGATGAGATTATGACTTTGTCGACCATAGCCTTCTCAGTCTATCAATAGTCTATGATATCCCTAATGCATAGACGAGGCATCCAATATTTATTATCTTGTGTGTTTTACTAACCATCCCCCTAAATTCTATTTTTAGGTTATCACTTGTTATACTACTCTTACATGGGTTATCATGTGCTCTTCCTCCTTTCGAGGCATCGGCCCCCATGAAGATCCACTCTCCCTAAGACCCCTAACATTAACCAAAATCAGGCAAGGGTTGTACTACAACGAATAAAACATATAACTCAAAACAAGGACATGCAAGGCAAACCCATCTCGCAATAACTCATAAACAAGTCTCACAACAACCTTGTACAACCCTTCCAAAATAATAGCAATACTGAAATCATGCCACATCATGAGCACAAAATATGAGAGTAGACATTCAAGAGTAAAGCACACATCTAGAAAGACTAAGGTTTCACAATTTTCAATAGAGTTCCCACATCAATATAAAAGTCAACAATAAAGCTAGAACGGAAAATTAACCAACAATCTCCAATAAACATCTAGTTTGTTTGTAATTACAATCTCCAATTTTGGTCTATCCTGATATAAAATTCAACAATAATCTAGCATAACTATTACATTGCTTTCTTTTAAATAATCCATTAAATTTCACAATTTAATCATTAAATATATAAAAGAAAACAATATAAACTATATTATGATAAAGCATATATTTATATATATATAATTAAACATATATATATATAAACTACATATAAAAATAAATAAATAAATAAAAGCAACCCATGCAGGGTCAAGGCCTGCTGTCACAGTCCTTGCAAGGACTGCACACGACAGTCCCTACAGAGACTGCACACAACAGTCTTCAAGACTGTTGTGCGGCAGTCTCTCAGCCGCACCAGGGTACGGGGGGTACGGCTAGTCCATCCCTCCCAAAAACCCCTTAATAATTTTTTTTTTATATATTTTTTAAAATTTCATTTTTTTTTTAATAAACCTAAAAATCCATCCTTAACAGGTATGGATGTCGACGGCAGTTCAGCCCATCACATCAATCTCAGAAATAAACTTTAAATAAAATACAAATTTAATAAAATATATATAAATATATATATTTACCAGAAATCTCCAACAGAAGAGCTTAAGGCAGAATACACAACTGTATATATATATATATATATATATTATATATACTTATTAATGAATCTTTAAATCTATTGTTTCAAAGGGAATCATATTTATTTTTTTCTCTAATTCAAACACAGTCAAGATAGATAATTTTTAAAGAAAATAATGATAAATTTTAAACAACCAGATTGTAAAGACACAAATGTTTTCAGAACAATTGGACTTTCTCTATACGATTTGCTATTTCTTAAAATCAATTTCACATAATATTATATTTAACTAAATCTCAGATAGATGTTTCCTTTGCAAACACAAATTTATTCAGATCATACTTTTATTTCTTTTGCAGATTCAAAGTAAACAAAAATAGATAATGGAACATGTAATCCTGCGCTATTTGAGAATCTGATGAAGCTCGCTTGATTCCAACAGTCTCCTCGAACAACTTTCATTCCTCCTTGTAGTACTCCTCATTTGGTTACGTGTCTAAGTGTGAAATCATTGTGTATTGTGATATTGAATTTCTTGTTAAACATAGTTACCTTGCTATTTAGTCAATTAAATTAAAATGATTAAATATGCTAAATCTAGGAAACATAAAGTAAATAGTTATTATTAAATAAATTATTATTTTTATTGTAAGTGTATCATATTTAATTATAGTTGATAATTTATTGCTAGGAAAAGATAACTATTTAAATATGATAAAGAAATCAAATAAAGATAAGGGATCTTGTCAGCTGAATAAAAATGGAATGAAAGATGATTTTAAATTAGGTAAAAGAAATAAGATTTTCAATTGAGTTATTAAAGCTTAAAGATAAGATTTCAAACGATTTGTTAAAGCAATGAAAAAGGATAGAAAGTTTTGGCATGCGAGTGCATGTAGAATTTCGAGCTAATGGTTGAAAAGTAAATTACCGTTTTATTGGAGTTTCTGAGTTTTAAAGGAGATTTTTACCATCAGAAATAGGACGTTTTCTTTTCCCTGTGTTTTTTTTTAATTGGAGAGAGATTTTGAGGGGGACGTTTTTGGTTCTCGAAAGAAAAATAAATAAAAAAAATAAAAAATAAAAAAATTCTGGGGTCTGCAAGAAAGGAGGAGAGCAATATTTGCATTTGGGGGGATTGAAAAATAATTTCAGGGTTCCGAAGAGTGGGTTCTGGTTGTAGGAGTTGGATCTCAACGCTAGACTCTTGCTTCTACCAACAATTGAATCAGGTTGGCTTTGTCACTCCTTGTACAGTCTTGATTAATACAGTTTGAATTCTTCTATTGTCAAGGCAATTCGGATGATGTATGCTTGCATTCTCTCTCTTTGTGGCTTACATTCGATTCTGCATGTACTTTGATTTTCTTCAAAGAATCAATTTGTTTGGAATCCACTTGCATGTATGGTAACTAGCAGTTAAGTAAATGATGAATGGTGTTTGGAAGAGTTTGGACCTTAGAAGTAGTTATTTTGATTTTCTCACCATTTAGATGCATCCATTCCATTGGGGATTAGATTGCTGCCCTATGCAAGTTCTTATAGGAATTTGATTTAATACACCTTATGATAGAAGGTCGCTGCATGTTTATTCCCTGCCTGAGGTGTGTTTCTTCCTTAGTTATATCTGTAATTACTGCAATTTGATATTTGGTATTGGGTTGCCATTGGTGGGTACTCTAGTTTTAGAAGGCGATTTACTTTTTTTTCAATATTTTGACAATCTGCTTAATGGTATTTGATAGAATACTTGTACTTTCTATCACCGAACTATATTCTTTGATATCCGATGCCCATTAATACTCTTTTTTGCAAATACGTTTGGCTTTTCTTACCCATGATATGTAGTAAGGATTGTAGAGATGTGAGCTGTGCGCAGTCCTCCTAACTTGCATGACTAGCGTGCTTCACAAATTATTTGACTCTGAGAACTTTCTTACTAGATCCTTTTTGCGCACATCCTGTATTCATTTAATTCCTCTAACTTTTATCAATCACCGTGTTTTTATTTTACCCCTTCTCCTATTGGTTTTGCATAGAAGTTTTAGAGAGGAGGATAAGTCGCAGCATGTATGGGACCCCAACAAAGAAATGAATGAAAGAAAAAATTTTGCTAGATTAGTCCCCCGTATTTTCATACATGATCCATAGGCACCACAGGTTTTGATCAGCTATATATGTAATGCAACAAAGGTTACTGATGTGTGGAAATGCACAGCCCTCAGCCGCTAAATCAGCAGGACTGCATGCGCCCAAGACACAAGGAAAGCTTACAGTGTTGGGACATGTATTGGTGCACTTCACTATAGAGCTAGCTGTCCTCTTTTGATTGTTTCATTTAACATCACCAATATCCTCCACAAAATAATGAATCTGTTTTAAAATAATAGAAATGGTTCACATCTCTCTGATGGTAGTGGCTGCTTTTCTTATATTTTTTAGTTTACGTATCTCCCCATGCCTCCTTATTTTGAGTTGACAAAAGTTAAGTTCTTCTTTTTAAAGCCTAAAGACTAGGAGATAAATGGAATCTTTCTTAAGGGAAGTAAATCTTGATTTTAATTAAGGAAAGGAGATTAAAATAATACCCCACTTTTGTTTTAAGATGATTTTCTTTAGATTACTCTTTTAGGATAATATTTTGAGGAAATTAACATGTAAGGAGTATATATGTATATTCTTTTATTGACATTATTTAGCAAATTGTGTAAGTGAACTAGAATAAATAAATAAATATATATCTCTCTCTCATTTTTAGTCTTAGGTATCCAAGTAATTACTTTTAAGGAGAAGTAACTATTTAAGTTAATGAATTAATTAGGAATAAAAAGGAAGATATTAACTATATTAAAAATATTTTATTTATACTTATGCATAATATTTTAAGGAAAAATATTGTAAGTATGAAATTTATATTGGAGAACGAAGATAAAGAAATTGAATATTTTGTTGATTAAGAAATTCTAAAATTTAGAGGTTCGTTACCATAGACAATAATTAATTATTGTAGTGAACTCTAGCGAATTATGTTGTAGTTTTGTAAACTTGAATAGTCTAAGTAGAATTTAAGCTTGTTCATATAGTTTCTTTAATAATTTAAATAAATTCATATTCGACTTGTAAACCAATGTAGTTGAGTATATTAATGTTCTTTATAGTTATGTGGTGTCAGTGAAATTAATGGTTGAATTTCAATGGTTCTATGAAGTTATATCTTCTTGGCTTTTACATATGATGTTTGTTTGATTAAGGGATGTGTTTGTCAAGTGAGTGAAAATAATGTTTATTGGTTGTTATTGATATTATTGTTGTTGAATTCTGCTCAAGTTGTTAGTTAGCCAAATTGTCATGTTGGGTTATTTTATTTTGTTTTTTTTTTGTAGTTGGGAAGATCTTAGTATTGGTTTTGTGTTTTATTTTGTGCTGAGTTATTTGGGTTCTTGGGTAGATATTTATGTACCTCCAGGGGCTAGGGAAGTGGAGTGTGTGTGTGCACGTTTGTTGTTGTTGCACCTTTTTGTCTATCTTTTTACCTCATGGATTGTTGTGTGGGTGGTACCTCCTAGTTTATGGGTTTTGGTGATTGCATAATCCCGAGATGGTCATGCCTCGTGTGTTATGTTTTATAAAGAATGTCTTTATGTCTTGAGGATTGAGGTACACCCATTGCTTGTCTTTGATTTTAGGGTAACCATAGGGGAGAGTGGCTCTTCTCGGGGCTAGTGTACAAGTGGTCACCCTTGAAAGAGTTTCTTTAAATAAGTGATAACCTAATTAATGTATCTAGTGGGTTGGGTTAGTTAACACATAACAAGATAAAAACATGCACCTCACCCTGTTGTTAGCACTCTCAAAGGCTAAGGACGGGTGGGAAAACCTGGTTGTCTCTGTGAAAGGTAAGTGGCTCTGCATGAGTAACCCTATGGGGCGGCACCTTGAAATAGGATGTCTGGATAACCATAGATGGAGGCGGAACCTTGAGCTAGGTTGTCTGGATAATCCATGTATAGATGGAGGCGGCACCTTGTGATAGGTAGTCTGGCAAATTCATGTAAGGCCATCCGATGACACTCTCCCACTATGCCCTTTATCTCTCTTGTTCTTGTTGCCTCTGGAGTTGTTTATTATTGTTGTTGTTTATTGATATGGATGAAAGGTGCCCTTGGATATTTATTGTTGAATGATTTTGCAATCTCAGTTGGAAAGCTTTGGATTCTATTGTTGTTGGCACCTCTTATGGTTATTTAGCGTTGATCTATAATATTGGCAATTGATTCTTGTTGGAAATTGCATTACTCTTGTTGTGGTTATGTGTTGGCAATGTTATGGGTTATCATCTTGTGATTTGTTATCCTTTTTGTGGAGCCTTGTTTACCATTGGTTCATCTGACTTCTTGGGTGAGGATCTTTCTTGTTTACTCCTAGCACGGGGGTGGTCGGGTGGAACGTGCTACACACCCCATTGGGTCCCCATCTAAAGTTCAAGATGTGCAGAGCTGTACCTGTTGCAGTGACTTCTAAGTTATGTTAGAGTTCGATCCAACTTGTAGCCTTGTATTCCTACAATTTAAATTTTACCTTTCCATGTTATTATACTCTTCCCATAGATGTTGGGAAACAACATTGTATTGATGTTAACCTTGAAGCAATGTATCTTCATATTGTTAATGTATGATTCCATGTTTGGGTCATTTGATTAGGTATATGTCTATCTCTCATGTAATGTAAGATGTTGATATGAAAAGTGATGCAACTATGTAACCCCAAGGAACTTTGTTATATGTTGTACTTATATTGTTACATTTCATGTGATGTATGTTGTTGCATATTATTTCTTTAAAAAAAAAAATTGTGCCTTAAATGCTTGTATGTTAGTTTCCTTTGGGGTTGCATGGCGGGGCATTACACTCCTTCAGAATCTCCTCTCCAGAATACCGTGCTCAAATTCAAATCTAATATTCTACTCAGAAACCCTTCCCAAAAACATGAAGCAATAGAATGACAATCCCTTTCCCGAAAACTTCATAAGATCTCCACATTCAAAATCATTTTTTTTTTTTTTCTTCTTTTTCAACTTCTGTCACAATTTTCATGTATCTGAAAACTCACCATTATGCAATTAAAAAAAAAGATCCCTCTTTTCTTTTTTCGAAAACTCTAAAAAATCCAATATAAAAGAAACTATCTAATTTAATTCTAGTTTTTTTTGCCAACACTTAATTCTCATTCGTCCTTTTTGTCTTTTCTATTCTTTTATTTATTTATGTTTCCTTTTTTCAATCCTTTTTGTTTTAAATCTTCTTTTGCAAGTTTTACTTGCTATGCACATAATTTTATTCATTTAATTTATTTATTTTATAATTATCTTCAACAAGATAATTTTAATTAAATTACAAAACTCAATTTAATATTTAATTAACATTTAACTAAAACACGTGGCATGTAAAACTAAAACTTTTAAATATTTAAATACAAATTAATCTAACATTATAATAAACAATTATTACCATCACTTAATTAAATAAATCACAACTTATAAAATACCAAAGTAAATAACATACAAACAAGACACTACATAAAACATAGTAATAAATTACTAAAATGACAACCAAAAAATGCACAATACCATTCAATTAGGAAGGTTGACAACATGGGACAGGGTGACTTCCTAGTCATATATGTTTCAACATTATATTGTTGGGTTATTGGTGCTCGCTTTGTCCTGCCGAAGCAGGTGGAATCGAGACTCTGTACCTACAATCCCTGCATCCAAACAAAGTCATATACATGTACATATATATATAATCAAATCATTACATTGTGAGAAGGAATTGCAGCATAGCAGGACACTCATGAATGAGTGATGCTACACTGTCCTTTCATCACATCTATTCTAACAAGTATAATATAAATGATGAAATAGCATTTCTAAACTAACAGATCATATCATAACATAATTTACTAAATCACTGCATTATAATATATTTCTGAAATCAACTAACATCACCAAATATTCTACTAACCAAACCACCAAACCAAACAATAAGGAGTACAATCACAGTCACGAAGCATCAATCAAAACCACAAAAGTATCAAGTCTAAATAGTATGAGGGGTATTACAAATATGATGTGGTAGATAGTAGATTTTTGCAATCTAGTTAGCTTTAACCTTTGATGTTAGATGGCATGTAAATAAATATGCTATAAGGGTTGTATTCTCCTAATCCAATATGTTAAAAGATCAACTTCATGACAAAGAAAATAAACACAAGCATTCAATGGCCTTTTTGCCAATTCTAATGTAGATGTGTTCTTTTTAGTGTATAAGTTACACATTGCTTGTTATTTAGATGAAGTTTGATTACATAGATGAATGTCTTTAAATACAAATAAAGAATAAGTAGTTACAAAAACATGTGTCAAGTTGGCTCCCAATGGCTAGTGGAAAGACTTGAGAGTTGTTAGCTTCAATTTCAAAATTTTGAATTTGGGGGTCAATCCTTAGCGGCTTAGGATTAAACTCAAGCAATATAGGATTGAATCAAGAAAAAATTTGAAGTTCTTGGGGTTATGCAAACATAAATGGAAGCTAGAGTTATTAATGTCTGACTTTAAATAAATTTCTCCCATTTGGGGCTAGGATAATGTCAAGTGTAATGTCCCCTATTCTTTTATAAGAACTTGGATTGTTGGAGGATGTTTGCACCTTACAACTTAATCCCAAGGCATTGGTTCCACCTAAGACCCTCAACCCTATCCTTCCCCATGAAATCCACTTACCATCTACCCTAGGTTGTGGACCTTCAAGTAGACCCATAACCTTCAAATCAAGTTTCACCTCCCTTGATCACTAGAATTATTGATGCCCACTTTGTTGGATTCTAAGTTCCCAATTCATATTCCCTCTTGAAATCCTAAAGCTCATTTATAGCTAGAGTATTTGCTTTAGGGAATCACTCACACCCTTGCACCTTATCCCAAAATCCCTACTCAAAGTCTTGGAACTTGCAATAGATTAAATCAAGACGATATTTGAAGATCTTGTGGTCATGCAAATATAAATGGAAGTTAGAGTTCTTAATGTCTAAATTTATATAAATTTCTCCAATTTTGGGCTAGGATAATGTCAAGTGGAATGTGCCCTATTATTTTATAAGATCTTGGACTATTGGAGGATTCACCTTACAACTTAATCCCAAGGTGTTGGTTCCGCCTAAGACCTCAACCCTAGCCTTCCCCGTGCAATCCCCTTACCATCTACCCTAGGTTGTGGACCTTCAAGTAGACCCATAACCTTCAAATCAAGTTTTTCCTCCCTTGATCACTAGAATTATTGATGCCCACTTTGTTGGATTCTAAGTTCCCAATTCATATTCCCTCTTGAAATCCTAAAGCTCATTTATAGCTAGAGTTTTTGCTTTAGGGAATCACTCACACCCTTTCTTTAGGGAATCACTCTTCTACCCCCTTTGACATCAAGGGAAAAGGGTACACTATACAAGCATACATAATCTCTACATCAACCATATTTCTCTCTTTGATGCATGCATGATTTTACATTATCAATCGATTCTAATTTTCTTCTTCTAACTAATATATACATATATGCATAAGAGTAAGAAAATTCTTCAAAAATCAAACCAAATCATCCTAATGTTGCTATCCATCAAAACTAATAAAAAAAATTCACTACTATACTTATCCACTATCTTTTGCATCTATATTGTTGGAAGTGGATTCACTCTGAAAGGGGGGGTTGAATCAGAGTGATATAATTTTTTAAACTTTTGGATTTGAATGCACCACTTAAAGTTTTGACCTTGAAACAATGTGGAAGATTTAACCAAACACATGAACACTTAAACTTTACAGTAAGATGTGCAAGAGAACCAACTCATATTAAAAGCATCATGTAGCATTGTTCCATCAAATTGTGAACAATCGTTTTTATGCTTTTTGAAACAAGACTTCAACTTTACACAATGCAGGTTTAACTTGCTTTAGGAAGGTCTTTAAAAAACCTTAACTTTTCTTATAAACAAACTAAAAGTATCAGAGCAATGACTAATTAAGCACATTAACTTGAAATAGAATGAGTGACAAAAATAACATCACATAACACAAAGATCTCCATAGTGGAAAAACCCTCTTGGGGTATAAAAAACCACTCACAAACTAATCATTTTATTCATTCAAAAGAGCACCAACTCCCATAAAATTTTTGAAGCACCAACTTCATCAAACATTCAAGGTATTGCAACCCATCAGAACCTTATAACTGCAATAACTCTCTACAGTTATAAAATTACAATAGGATACAAAATTATTTTGCAATAATGCCCAATTCAAAATAATCTATGTAATACAACCAAAGATGAAAGCAATATGAGCCCACTTTTCCTCTTTACAAAATTATCTTACAATAAACAATACTTTGTCCAGTCTATTTCATCTTATAACCTTCTCAAGTGTTTTTGCAAAGATAAGATATATATACAATGTTTGTAAAACAGTTATTCATCTTGTCAAAAATTTGTATCCAATAACTGGATTTTATAAATTGGTAAACAATGTTGTTTGACCATGATACCCCTAAGGGTTTAAAGAATAACCATAGATATATCAATGAATTTCCACTAAAAAAGATAAAACCCTTGAGTAGACTCAGGTTAAAGAAAAACATGATTAATCCTTTACAAATTTTTGATCTTCAACTTAATCACAAAAATAGTTACCTTTGAAGCCAGCACAAAACCTTCAAACTAAAAAACAAAAATACCTATCAAGGCGGCCAAACTTTTACCAGCTGATTGTGCAAACTTCTTATAACTTCCTCACTGAAACTCTTCCAACTTTCAACTTGAAAACCAACTGTAAACCATGGTTTCAAATCCTCCATGGTGGCATAACTAGGGATTAGACTTGTAGTATGAAATGAAAGACATAACAATAACTTTTGTTTTCCCTAGCTTTTCTTTACATCAAACTCCCAAATCATAATACATAACTTTTGAAATCCATGAGTCAAAACTTAATCATTTTGAGATCCAAGGAATCCAACAATATGATGTGCCTTATCAAAATCCATGAGACACAATGAGCACCAAATGTTAATAAGTCTAGAACAAAATAATGACATGAGCCGAAAACCTTAATGATATCATCTATGCCAACTAATAGTGTTCAAAAAAAAAACTTTAAAGTATAACATTTATGAGCCCAAAAAATATGGTGTCGGCCTTAGTGCTTTATGAAAGAACTTTTAAAATAATACAAAGCACTAAGTATTTTCAATCTGATAGCACTATAAAATATGCTAAGTAATCAAAGTGCTTGATAATGCTATGTGTTAGCATTTAAAAAATGAAAGCTTGAATACCATGAATAATCAATGTAACAATGAAACCTGAGTATTTACAACATGTAGTGCTAAGTCACAATGAAGTGTGAATTCATGCTATGTTCATGGTGCTAAACTGGAGCTCAATAATATCAAGCATATGTGAATAAATGTATTCATCAAATGTATAAAGACATTGAATCTAAATGTCAAAGACTGAACTGAATCAACAATATACCTTTGCAATCACCTGTAAGAGTTAACACTACATCAAATAGACAACATCATGATCCTGTGATCAACATAGAAACATTTCATCTTTTAGAAGTTGATTATGAAATTAAGTCAATCTAAAGCATATGAACCAGATGAAGACTATGTATATACCAACCACTGTGTCCTAGCCAGTGACACCAAGATAATGTGAAAGAGTCATGAAGATATGCAATGATAAAACCAACTGAAGAGTGTATAGTAACCTCATATACCAATGATGCCAAATGAAATATCAAACTCAAGTGTCAAAGAAAGCATTAATATAATTCCAATCCAATATGCCATGTATCAAATAATGTATCATAACACCATCACACTTTAATTAACAATAATTTGACACCTGAGAATAATTACACACTGACACCACTGACATTGTTGACATACTCCCACACTGACACTCACTTGTCCAGATAATCAATATATATACTTATAAGATGAATATAAACAAAAAATAAATATGCACAACCAGTTGAAAGAAGGCATAATACTTGTGTATGACACCTAAAATTTAGCAAGGTGTTCCTCCCTATCCTTTTTTTCATCTTCCCAATATTTCTTGGCTAAAACAAGCATGTGGCACTATGTCTCAAATTCCATGAGAAGCTCCTCACCTTCATCTAGAGTATTGGGTACCACATTCAACCTTTTTCCCTTCTTTGAATTAGTCAAATCACCTAATATGGATGTGAAGTTAGCATTCACTAGGTCTTTGAGTTGCCTAAACTACATTATAATCTTTTCTTTTACTCCTGCAGTTGGAAGAACTATCTGTGTAGATTCTCTATAGCTAATCTTGTAGTCCCATCTACATCATTTATTAGGTCATATGCACCAGATTCCTTATCAATATAAGAATAAATGGAGTCCATCTCATCCTTAATGTTCTTAGTGGAATTGGGTCACTTCAAGCGAAATTGAAACAAAACTTTGGTTTCCTCAATACATAACTAATATCCTTAAGGTTGTTTTGCAACTTACCATGTGCAGTAGCACACTTGTCTGAAATATCTACCAAACTTTTTTGATTCACCATGTTGTTCACAAGTCCATATCCAACCTCTCCTCTAAACCAATAGAGAATTATTTGAAGTAATCTAGGATCAACCTCAATTGTTGCACATCAGGTAAAGAATTGCCAACACAAGGATCAAGAAATATTTCTTGCAGGACCTTCACAACCTCATCTATCAATTCAACACTCTTCTGGTGAGTTTGCAAGATCTCCTTTCCAACAGAGGCATGGAATGCATCACCAAGTTGCAGTTTATGCAAGGGAGATATCTTTTCCATATCAACTTGGCCTTGTTGCATAAGAATCTGAAGAAACTATGTTGATACAACTGGTTGAAATTGAAGTTACATACCCAATAGAATCTTCAAGGATTCACTGGAGGTTCTAGAGGACTCACCAACCATATTTAGAATCTCTTTATCCTTCTTCTCCTCATATTTTTCCTTATCACTTATGTGACCTTCAAATTTTTCATTATAAATGTTCTTTGTCAGCATTTCCAAACTTATCCTCATTCTTCTTCTCCTCTTTAGCTGATTTTGCATTATCTTCTAGAAGAGGCATATTTTTGGTATTTTGTGCCTTAGTGTTCTCCAAGTTTTCTTGTACAACTTCTCTTTCCTACTTTGTTGTTTTCTTAGTGTCCGATGGAGGTGTATTATATTTTGTTTGTGCATCTTCCTGCATTTCACCATCTTTTTCTTCTCCAAAAATAGTCTCTTTCACGAGAGGGGTATTATCAGTATTCAAATTTTCCTTCTCGGCTATATGCTCATGTTGAGCATCTTCTTATACATTCAGTTTAGGGATAGAGACATCATCATTCATTTGTTCTCCGTTGTCTAGAGTTATACCTGACTCTTTTTCCAAATTAGAAACCTTCTCAATTGTATCATTCCTCAACCTTTCAATATCATCCTTATCCTTGCTCATCAGGACACTCACTCTCTACTTAGTTCTAAAATATTGATTATGCAATTGAGCTAATGTAGCTCTTCCCTCATCAAAAAAAGAGCTAACCTTCTCTAAAGAAAAAGATCTTAACTTTGCATCCTTACTTGTTGCTTCTTGTCTTCTTACATATAATACAACTTTCAAATATTTAGGCAAATTGAATTTCAATATTTTTCATTCCAACATCAAAAGCAAAAATGTACCTTACCATAGCTTCCTCAATTGTTGACTTGTTTGCATCATCTGTAGTAGGATACAATGCAACAATATCCTTAAGATTTCCATATTCTTCTATGCTACTCACCAAAGTTGCAAGCTTCATCAGACTGTGTTTCTGGACTAGAGGGGTCTTGACTTTCTTCTTCTTCACCTCTAGAGACTTCTCTCCTTTATCGAACATTTCTTTCTTCTGTTGGAAAAACAAGGACACACAAGTGAGAGGGGAGGGGTGAATTAGTTGTGATTGAAACTTAAAATTTTCTTACTTAACTTAAATTACTCTCAAATCTGATGAATAAGTAATTAACACATCAGAGAGAAAAAGAACACTAATATTTTTTATGTGGAAGCCCTATTAGGGGAAAAACCATGATGGATGTCAGTCCACAAGATTATACCCTGTTAAAAGTATAATGAAAAATAATAAGGGGAATGCACATGAATTTAGGCACACTACCTAGAGCTCACTACTTAAATACAAAAGAGGACTCACTGTCCAACAATACAAAATAGGATTAAAATCCAAAGAATATGAACTGAGAAAATAGCTTATGCACAAGCCTGATTACAGTTCCAATTAAGCTCAGAAAACCTTCTTCACACTTCACTCAATCTTCTTCACACTTTTATCTGTAATCAAATAATAGAAACACTATTCACACATTTACACTTTCTCTAGCATACATTCACACTTATGCACACACTAACTCTGCTCAACCAATTGCTCTTATATATCTGTAACATGAGATTTCATCATAGCTTAGTCGGCCAGGAGAATAAAACATATTTGCAATGTCGGCCAAAATTTACAAATAAATTTTTAATGTGAATCCCCAAAGGTTGGCCACAACATAGTGGAGACCCAAATTTACATCTCCAACATAAAAAGACTTTAATTGATTTCACCACGAAGATCCACAACACGCTACCACCAACATTGCAGCCAGGAACATGAAAAACTAAACATGCGCAAGAAAAAGTATTCAACCATGAGATCTCCAAATAATGTGGACATACCACAAAGATAGAGAATGATCTAGAGACATCAAAAAACACCAAGACACAATAGAGAAGCATTTGCAACAACTAAGATTAATAGAATTACACAAACTTCATTCAGGAACACTAATAGCGACCATAGAAACACTGTCAAACCACAACACAATCAAACCTTCACATAGACCTCTAAAACTTCTAGTATATGATCTAGAAACATTCAGCAATAAACCCTTTAATCCACACCAACTAATATTAAATGTATAGAACAAAACACCTTCTTGACCTACATAGTTCCACTGGGAACCTAGAACACTTCCTTTTACAATTTTCTCAATATCCTCGACATATACAACATTTAATACACCAAATTCTAATAGTGTTCACATCAATGACAACCACATATCAACAACCATATCCATAACATCCAACAATCTCCCCCTTTGGAATTTATGGAAAAAAATGATGTGAAAAATACCATCAACCCAACACACTGACTTCTCTTCTCAACTGCACTTCTTCTCACAAGGCTCTTCTCCTTAGAAAGATTTTTCACATTGCTCTTCTCCCCTTTGACAACAATGGAAAAGTAACCATGACCTTTCCACATACACGCTCTAAGCCACCTATCTACACATCTGACTACTCCCCCTAAGTAGCAACCATAGAAACATCAATCCGGATCAAAATATAGCAATGAAGCTCACGAAATGATGCAAATAAATGCATCTTTAGTTATTATATGGAGGGATAATCAACCCTAGCATTCCTCTGAGATACTAAAAAGTATCCTTTGGCAATGGCTTAGTAAATATATCTATAGTCTGTCCTTTTGTAGGCACATATTCTAATCTAACTTCTTTCTCATTCACTTTCTCTCTCAGGAAATGAAACTTGATTGATATGTGTTTAGTTTTGGGATGCAGTACCAGATTCTTTGAAATATTTATTGCACTTGAATTGTCACAGTATATGGCAATAGGTTCTTCATATACTGCCCTGATATCTTTCTGTAAGGAAATTTAGAAGTGCATCTAGAGAAAACTCCATGCAGTATTGCCTTCAGTAACTTCAATTTGATTTGGTTACCTCAAAAACATGAACAACTATGTCCTAATGCGGAACAGACATAGTTTATTTCCTACATTGATCCATTTGAGAGAAACACATGTAAATTCAATAGCAAGCATTAACAGATTCTACTACACGAACCAACAGTCATAAAAGATGAAACAGAAAACTAGAACACAAAGATTTACATGGGGAAAATCCTTTTGAATAAAAAACCCCACACTCCAAAGGTTGAGCCATTGTATTATTCTGCAACAAATGGTGACAATACCAATTTTAGGCTCTTAGCCTTTTAAGAGTTTACATCTTGTTCATCTAGATACAACTGGTAGCAAACTATTCCTGAGAGATTCCAACAGCTTGACTCTGCCTCTCAATCCTCTGTTTCAACCTCATGGATTTGGCCTTTTGGCCAGCCACTCGGTCCTTCCTCTATAGTTCTCTCTTTGGCTCTTTTTGTACTCTTACTTGCACTCTTCTTCAGAATTTCCAATGCATACGTCTATGCATTCGTTCTCAACAGTTAGAAAAAAAATTACCAACTTTGCAACATCATCATAATGAAGATTTTTCCACTCTGGTGTAGATTTTTCCTTCCACACAAAAACGGTTTCAATGGTTCACATTCTTCCTTCTTCGGTTGGTCCACACCGCACCACGTCGAATAGTCTTCACTCGGTCAATAGCAATCAACTTGTGTCACATGTTGGTGAGACACAAGAAGTGTCTCCCCAATGCCACAAGACCCATTTACACGTCACCAAGAGTCATCTCCATTGGCAAGATCGGTGAGACCTCTCACCAACCTCTAGTTGAACTCATCCGCCAATACTATCGCTAAGAAATCCAACTGTCGCCAAGAGGTTATACCGAGGGCTTCAAGTCACACCGAGTGCCAAAGAATAGTCGGCAAGACTATCACTCTTCGCCAAGACTTCATAACGAGCTCTTCATGTTATACCGAAACACCAGTTGGCAAGACATATCACTTTTGTTGAGACGTTACTCCGAAGTCTCAAGACATACCAAACACCTACCGTAGGCCAGACATTCCACATTTTCCAGGAGATCATATCATGGTTCCAAAGTCATACCAAAACTTCTGTTGTCCATCACATCCCTATCGACATCCATCTGACAGTCGGCAAGACTTCCCTCTATTGCTAAGAGGTTACAGTGATATTCACATTTCACCCCGAAGACTTTTGGTCACCAAGAAGCACACTGAAAACATTTGATAATCGGAAAGACATACGTCTTTTGCCAAAATGTTACACCGAGCCTTCAAGTGTTAAACCAAAGTTACACAGCCATCGGCAAGACCATCGCAGTTCACCAAGACCTCTCATCGAGCAAACATGTCTTACCGAGTTGGCAAGACTTTTGTCTTTGACCGAGACTTCATACCGATCACCTTATCTTACACCGATGACCCCTAACACTGTCACCGAGACATCTCCCAGTCACCAAGAGATCATGCCGATAGGA
>VDFB02074867.1:0-16727 GCA_007258455.2 Sequoia sempervirens | reverse complement strand
TTCTCTTTTTCTTCTTTTTGATATTTCTTTTATTTTCATTTTTTTTATTTCAACATGTGAACAATGAAGTTCACACTCAGGGCTGAGAACCACAGTGGCACTGAAGCAGAAATAGGATTTTTCACCTAACATGACCTTACAAAGATCCCACAACAACCTTATGATTCTTAAGATGTATGAAAGATATAAGATTTCAAAATACTTCAGGTTCAAATCAAACCAATGGCCCATCCTCTTTAAATCAAACATTCAGATTGCTTGACGATAACAAAAGACCCCGACCATCCATTCAAGACACATGCTTAAAGTCCATCAATGAAATACTCAAAACATTCCTAGATAATGAATAATTATTGTGTAGGAAAGACACTTCCCCAACCAGAAAACAAAAAAACCCAAGCCAGAGAAGCAAAGCAACAACCAAACCGAAACCCAAAGAAAACCTAAACTAGCGAAAACAGAAGCAAACCAAAAGCAATCTAAACTAAGAAAAGCAAACTAATCCTAAAGCAACCTATCCTAAAGAAAACAAAAAGCAAAAAAAAGAAAAAGAAAACTAGAGCGAGCTGCATTTATTCAAATCAACAGTACATATTTAATCAAAACCATTCTTAATAACTTCCCTTAACACAATGTGTTAAAGCCCATAAGCAACAGAATATTTTTTGTTCATTACCTAATTCTGGTGAAATAAAAAACTGAAAGTATGCCTTAAAAACCTGATAACTATCTAGTTGAAACTTCCACTATCATTTCCTTGTCCAAACACCCACAGTCATACCTTTTCCAAGCTCAAAGTTACTCCATATTCCGACCAAGCTCATATAGTGAGCTAATTTACAAAACCATAGCATGTCGGCTAAGAAAAATTCAACGAATGTGCAAATCACAAAGTACCATGGTGGCTAGGGTTCCATAAAACCATACCATCGACATCATAATAGCCAATGATTTGTCAATGCCACATGTGTATGCAATGTCCATGATGGATGTCAGTGTCATTCACAAGTGTCTATTGAACCAAAAGTGACTGATTAAAAATAATGTGACTATTGATCTGATAACATGTCAAGCAAAATAATGTTGTCTCCACCATGTGAACTTTAAGCAAAATCAATACCCTATTTTTATTGTGATCAACATGCCAAAATGTCGATACCTCATGTGGTTGTTTTAAAGCTTGAAACTATATTAAAATGAGGCCAAGCAAAAAAAAAATCATATTCATCAAGATAACCTCCACCTTGTTTAAAATAACCTTTAATAATAAAACCTTTAGAGCTCGATACCTTTTACAAGTGATGTAAATTAAACATACTTCTAATGTCGATGCTTTACTTCTAATGTCAATGCTTAGGCCTTTAATAATAAAGACTTTAAAACCTTAAAAACAAATATGATTCAAATGGTGAAACATTCAAGGCCGTTATACTTTATGAGATACAAGTGATGAGATCTATAGACCTTTTTAAGCTTTCAACTTGAAACCTTATCACAATGTAAGCGTAACCAATATCATAGAATTATTGTCTACACAAGATCTTATGACATTGTAAGCCAAATGCTAGAATCACCCAAGGACTGAAATGGAGAGAACACCTTAATGATCAAGCTGAGAGGCCAACATCTGTTATGTCTAAGATAATGTTCATGTTGCAGGTCTTCATCAACATCTAATTGCGTTCATATCAATAGTTATCACCTTATTGCATAAACAATAGAGAATATACATATAAATGGCAAAACCTAAGTCTCACAATCTGCATTTTTATATAAACACAAGATATGTTAGCATATAACAAATATGCAAAACCATCCAATAATGCATGGAGACTTCAACACACTTGCACAAACATATATACTGCATTTATCCAATTTATCTTCCCTATATATCTATCTTGTATCACCATCTGCACAATCATCAAATCATCAACTGTATCATCATTGTCTAAGAACTAGTTTTTTCATTGAGGAAATTTGACCACATATCATAAACAACTAAAATCCAACAAACTCCCTCTTTGTCCTTGAAGGAAAAACACATATCATCTCTCCCCCTTTTTTCCTCAATGACAAATAATGAAAGTAGAGAATTGTGATATGCCATGAAGATAAACAAGTGAGAAGCCAACCAACTATTGAACACAATAACCAACCACAAACAACTAAGAAGCCAACCAACTATATCCATTTGAAAGTAGAAATCAAGAATCAAAGACTATCTACAAATCATTACTTCAGTCATAATCAAATAACTCTGTGTCATATATCTCCTTGTGTTAGTCACATGAGCAATCACAATATTTTTGAATCCACAACAATCAAAGAAACTTATTGGAATGTTTAACTCATGTAAAAACTTCTTCATAAGTTCCACCTACATCCTTTGAAGCTTCAATTGTTGTTTCAATACACTTGAATATCTTGCAAGACCTTATAAGCAATTTTAAGACAAGCTAGACTCTTTCTGACTCCTGTCAATATAAGTTACCTATGTTACTATCAGCAACATTTTCATCAACTGATGATTAACAATGTTGCTAGTAGAAATTTTGATCTACACTTATATATTAACTATCGGGAGATGTCACTATACTTTCTAAACCTTGTTCCTTTGATTTCCAACCTCTCTTGTATGTAGACAAAGGACTGCATAAAGAGCTTCATGTCAAATTGCTTCACCAAACACCAATATGCACATATCTAGGACTTTTGTCTCATGATCAACTGCATACTCAATAATATTCTTGTTTTAACACAAACAAAATACAAATAGCATCTGTACTCTTCACCTTTTTGTTATAAATTCTATGATCATTATCTTTTATCCTATCCATGACAGATTCATTTCCTTATACAATACTGATACTACTCTTTGTCTTATTGGTTGCTTGCTACTCAATGAACTATTCAATGTTGTCATATTTTTGTTTACCTCTTTCATGAATTCTTTCAAAGTAATTACTCTGCTCTGTCGAAAGGATATCTGAACCAAAAAAACTTTGCCAAAATTAAAGGGTTTAAATTTTTAGGTCTGTCCTTCAGACACTGATTCACCCCCCACTCTCAGTGTCTATCCATACTCTAACATGTTTAGGCCTTGTGTACACTCATTTGGAGGTAATGCATCATTTCTTGAATCCAACTTGAAGGAGGAGCTGCTATAGTAGCTTGATCTTCATTATTTAGCACTTGGGCAACTTCCTCTTCAATCTCTTTGTTTTTTTCAAACTTACAACTAGTTGTAAAAACAATCCTTTGCCTCTTACTAGCTTGGTAAACTTGATTTCAATGTCATATTCCATGACTTTGGTTATCCAACCAACCCTCTTATCATTTAGATCCTTACTCAGAAAAAAATATTTAAGACCTAGATGAGAAACCATAAGATGTATCTTGTTATTTGAAAGAAAATACCTAAATTTTTGAAGGCTTCTAATAACAACTAAAGCATGTTATTCCATAGAAGTGTACCTTTCCTCATAACCTTCCAAACCTTGGTCGAAGAAGGCTATTGGCTACTCTATCCCATCTTCATTCTAATGTACCAATATAGTTGAGATGGTATCAATGCTCCCAAAGGTATATAGTGTGAAATCCTTAGCCAAATTTGGATTTACAAGAGTAGATGCAACTGTGATGGATTATTTAATCTCTTCAAAACTCCTCTTGACTTCTCTTGACTAGCTAAAACTTACATTTTTCTTCAACATAGTTGTTATAGGCTTTAGGAGCACTGCAATGTTAGGTATAAACCTTCTAATAATTGAAATGATGAAAACTAGGTTGGGGAAAAATTAAAACAAGGGTATGATGGACCTATTTCTTGCTATTTCATTAGGAAATGAGATCCACACAAAGAATTGAATTACAATCCTTGGGCGAGTCAACTCAAGGTGTGCAACTACAAATTTCCTTATGATTGAAGGATAGGGGTCAAGTTCACCAAGAACTTTTGGGGGAAAAACTAAAAATATTAAAATACCCCAATTATGCCAAATTAAGCTTAAAAAACAATATTTAACTCAAAATAAGTAGAATAAAAATTAAATTGCAGATATGAGATGATAAGAACTATGTTTACTAATCACCAAAAGTGAGTTTTTGAAGGTTGATTGGGACTCATTCACTCAGGGGAAAATGGTTCCATTGTCAGGGTTTCTCTACAACTTTTGGGAGCCTCTGATACAAATATGAATCTTTCAATTTGTCCAAGTGGTATTGTTGGAATGCCAAAAATAATTTTTGCAGATGAGTTTCTATGAGATGAAATTTTTTATGACAAATTTTACAAATTTTTCAACTTCAAATTTTCTCCTCAAGAGATCTTCAAGCTTTCTTCCACCTAGGTCAACAAACACAACATGAAAGGGAAAAATTGTTTATTTTTGGTGAACAAGGGTTTTCCTTGGTAACTTTTTTGGTAATTAAACCTTGAAATGAATAAAAGCATGAAAGAGGGAATGAAGAATTTCCAAAGCTATGTTACCACTCAACAAAACATTGAATAAACCTTGAAATATAAATTTGAAACTTGCATGAAATGGCTTGAATGGATGTGGATCTTGACACTTGAATCCTTCTTGAAATAGTACTTTGAATACTTGATTTAATCATGAAACCTATATCACTAGCTCCAAAAACATGCATGATGCAAGAAGAATTTGACATGATGAGTATATCTTGATTTCTACAATAAAAATCTAATAAATATGCTCTTGAATTCCTTTGATAATAACTTTAGCTCTCATGATTGAACACATGAAAATCTAGGTGAAACATAGTGAAATAACCTTATATTTATAGATGTATATCCTCAATTTCTCGAAATTCAAATATCACAAGCCAACATAGAATCAAAAATTTGAAATCATTAAAATACCATGAAAAACATTATTTAAATTTAGGTCCTAAGGTCAATAGATGACCCATTTTCCCATGGGCGAATGGGTCCCTAGTCCCTAAACATAGGACACACATTGCTCAATGAGAAGTGTTATGTTTAGGTATTAATGAATGTTGGGTTTCCTCTTTAGAAAATATAATTAAATAGGATTGGAAAATGAATTAAAGGGAAAATTAAGGCGTAATCAAGGTCAATTAGTTAAGGGAGCCCTAAATAATTTTAAAAGTGTAAATAAATAAATTTTACAACACTAGATTAAGGCATTATTAAGTCCATTTTAACTAGGAGATCCCAAACAAGTGAGAAAATGTAAAGGAATACATTTTTCTACACTATATTTAGCCCCCACTTTAGTGAAAGGAGGACCATGCATCAAACTCACACTAAAGTAGTGTAGAGGAGGATGATTGACTGCTTAGGACCCCAGGTCATAGGAGGGTCTAGAACAATAAGTTGCCCTAATGTACCTCATTCTAAGGATTGTTTAAGGTAAGTTTTATGTTTTAGAGGGTGAAAAAGGAAGGACAACCAATTTTTCACTGTCCTCTTATCAACCGGAGAGTTTAGGAAACTAGGTGAGAAAATTCTTTAGTCTAGACTGTTACTTAGGTAGCTCTCTTCTAAAGGACTCAAGCACAAAAGGAAAATGACAATGTAGCACGCTGGCATCCTGATTGAGCATTGGAATCCATACAAATAGGGAGTACAAAGTACAGTCTAAAATAATAAAGAAATCACTAAACACTTGATAAATATAGTTTTATGCAATGACAAAAAACATAAACAGCTAAACTACTGAAATAACAAGAAGAATGCTTTAACTTAAAAGATAGAGTTTAATAACAACAAAGGTGGTAGAAACCAAACTTATGGTCACTCTAGCCTCCTACAACCTCCACACAAACACGATACCTACACATAGTGGAACAAGGAAAAATGTTGGGGTTGTTTCGGGGCTTTCCACAATCAAACCCCCATTTTGGTGTTCCCACCTCCACGAATAGCCAGAATAGCCACAATAGAAAAAATGTGATAAAGAAAGTATTAGAATGGAAGAATACCAAGCAATGCTAACAAAAATATGCCACTAAATCAAACAACAATGCTAAATAAAATGGATATCACTTCCCCAACAAGATTCCCTCAAGCACATGAAAGGATATGAAAGCTCATAAGCTTGTAGATGCCAACATTTTTCGTAATAATGAGATGAGCGAAACCAACAAAGTATCAACTTGGAGCTTCAACAATGGTGGAAAAGTTGGGAAATGGAGTGTGTAATTCTCAAGAAGTGTGTAGAATTGTGAAGTGAGATTGAAGAAGTGTGAAGAAGATGAATTGAATGTGAAGGATAGTCTTTTAAAGATGAATAGGAGCCTAAAAGAGCCATTCGGGGTCGGTCAAGGGCATAGGGGATTCATGCTTCATCACCAATGGAGAAGTGCAATGCCTCTATAGATTCTAGAGGCAATATTTCTGTTAGGATGGCAGCATACCACACAGACATCCATGCATCACGCTAGTGTCCCCAATAGAAATTCCCCCACTAACACTACAAATAGCCGCCAAATGGGTGGGAAGAGGATGGATGAGATGGAATAGCATCTCCAAGTTTGATTTTTCTAAGGGGTGTAAATGGGGAATTTGTGAGGGGTAAAAATTCACTCCATTATATTTTCCCCCTACTTTAGTGAGCATATGTGCTATCAAATGTGAGGTAAAGTAGATTGAAAGAGCTCAAACAAAGTATACCTAAACCATTGAGGAAGAAAACCACAATATGACACACATGAATGCTCAGGAAGAGGAGATGGCTCCAAAGGTACATGGTTCTAAGGAGAGTTGAAAAAATGTGCCACAGGTCCACAAACTTATGGAAGGGTGAATATGATGGAACCTACAAATTTTTGATGTTCCATCTCAAACCTTGTCATATTTTGCTTGATACCTAAAGCACTTGAGTTTATTTTCTCTTTACTTTTGAGGGGTTTTATTTCAATGTTAACTTCCTATTTCCCATCATAGGTCACATTAAAACATCTTATGCCATCCACGGTCATAGGGTAACTGGTCCCCCTTGCCTAGGTCCGAGTTTCTTATTTTATAAGGTTAAGTAAAGAGCCTTTTTGGCCTTTACATCCTTTGAATTTTATGACTTAGGGGTCTTTGAGCCTTTTCTATTGTGTCATCCTATAGGGTCCCCTTCATTAGAACAACTTATTAGCATGTGCTTATAAGTTTTCACTTAAGTTCTGTCGACCATTTATCATTATCACTCATCACTGATTACTTCAAGAGTGTATGTTGTGAATTGGCGACAAGCAATGAGCGATATTTCTTTGTTTTCGCTCATTGCAAATATCTCCTAGAGCTCTTGATATCAATAAGCGATGAGTGATGTTCCTTGTATTGATTGATTTATCACCTATTGCTAATGGCTTTTGAGTCTTGAGTATTATAATAGCGATTTAAGTGATGGCCTCTTGCCTTATGTTCTTATCTTCATCGTTCATCACGAATGGTCATGAGATGATAAATTTCAATTAGGGATGAGTGATATGATGGGTTTCCCGTACATTATGTATCACAAATATGTTTTAAGTGACAAGTTCTATATTAGTAATACACAATACATAATGTCACTATGAATATCTCTCATTGCTAATTGCTTGCAAACTATATGAGGAGAATTAGTGACGAGTGATGGCCTAATGTTTCTATATTTTATCGCTCATTTCAGATTCATTCCAATGCTTAATTTCCAAAATGGCAATGAGCGATGGAGTTCTCTGTTTAAAGTTTATTTTGCTAATATGAATAAATCCTATGTGCAATGTCTTTTGTACTGTTGATTTTCATGCAAGTGTACGTGTCCTAATCTGATCTCTTCATAGTATCTCCCATTGCTAATAGGATCTAGGATGCAAAGTTTTAATTAGTGACGAAAGTAATTGGAAAATGAATGTGATCAAAGATGGGCCATAGAACCAAGGGCTTAGATCTCATTGCATGAAATGTTGCATTTGATGGAGCCGGGTGAAGGACAAAGATATATCAACAATAAGCAACAACCGTACGAAGAGGCAACGTAGAATCCTCTAAGGACATCGTGATAAAGAAAGGAAGAAAGTGTTGGAGTTAAAATGACACTGAGAGGGGGGGGGGTGAATCAGTGTCTTAACAGATTTGACCAAATTTTCAGATATTCAAAAACATAGCTCAGATTTGATCTCAATATTATTTTGATTAATGCATTCATGAGTTGAATGTAATCATTCATAAACAGAATTGAGAAAAGTAATAAACCCAATAGTGAACTGAAACAACAACACAAAAAAGTAGAGAGCACACAGAAGAACCAAGATACAAAAGATTTACCGAGTGGAAAACCCTCCTAGGGTAGAAAAACCACTCCTAAACTGCCTTACTGGCTTAATCTTCAAAACCACTTTTAACAATGCCTTATAGGCTAAATTTATGAGCACCAAGTCAAGGAGCACCAACCCCTCATTTAGAGACAACAATCTCAAGGAGCACCAACCCCTTACTCAGATTACAGAATTACAATAAAAATATATCAGAGGATCTCTCTGTTTACAGTTAAGTTCATAACACTCTACTTCTAATACTCTAGGAGCAATGTCCCAGTATTACATCTAGTTCCCTCTCTTGATTACGGCCAGAATAACTATCTCTCAAAATTACAAGCCAGCAGCATCTTCACAATTTTCAACACTGGTTTTTATATACATTTCAAGTATGTCTGTTATCAAGAAATCTTCAACAAGCATTTTTCACAAGATTCTAAAACTCTCTTGCTATTTTTAGAATCTGAAGCTGGATAATGATGATCTGTAGATGATGGTAAAAATCAGAGTAATGCATATCCAGAAAGCTTTAATTTTTGCGCTGAGTTACGAGATTTCAAATTGTAACTGAAAGATTTTCATCAAAGCCATGTCTGCCTAAAACAGAAAATCATAACCTCTAAAATCTCAGAGAATACCTTGCCAGAGATTCGATACCAACCAAAGAAGTCTGTATGCAACTATATTTAGAAAAATCCATTAAATAAAAAATGCAACTCAAAAAGAAACTCAATGAATACCCTATTATGTAACCGTTCTGAGATTTGATGCCAATCCATGATGACGACCACAGAGTTTTGAGTCTACGTAACTATTCGCTGAGACAACAATATAGTTCTGCCGAAGGAAATTAAATCACTAGACAATCCCTTTAGATATCGCTTTCGCCAAGAGCCATTAGAGTCAGGAAGAACACATAACAAATACATCATGTCTCATCGATAGGCTTCCTTAGAGTATTATTCATTCGCTGTCGCTGTAGCCTAAAGATTCTCTCACCAAATGCATTCTATCCGTTGCTGTGACACAACAGAGTCGGGGAGAAGTCATACCACCAACATTATGTTTCATCGAAGGTAACTTGATACACATTGTCACCATAAGATGTCATTTTTCTTGCCGACAAGCCTTCTAGCTTGTATTTGTCGCTATAGCTTACCATCATCGGGGAGACCTCTCTTAGAAAGCTTGAATCATACCAAAAGTCTTTATCATTTCCAAGTCGCCAAGACAAGAGCACACTTGCACCGAGATGTGTCCTTCATCTGCCTTCGCCAAGACAATGTGTAGTCGGGGTGACATCTCATAGAGCATCCTGTGTCTTACCGAAATCTCACATTTTCATTCCTGTCGCCATGACATAACGCTTTCGGGGAGACCTCATATAGATATCTTTGTTATACTGAAACACCCTGAATTCACCTCGGATCGCCAAGAGAGAACAAATCTCACACCGATAAAGTCCTTTTGAATTCCATCGGTGAGACATATCAAAGTCGGGGAGACCTCTTATAGAGCACACCATGTCTTTCTGAAAGTCTTCATCCACTTGTGTGTCACTAAGACAAGACAAACCTTTCGCCGAAAGCCCCTCATTAGACTTAGTCACCAAGACTTGACGAGTTCGCTGAGACTCTACAACGAAACTCATGAGTCTTACCAAAATGTTTTATCCATTCATCCGATGTCATTGAGACAATCCAGATCTTATGCCGACAAAGTATCTTTATGTTTCATCGGCGAGACCGAAGGTCACTCACCGAGACCTCTCGCCGAAAACCCTAGCTCTTACCGAAGAGACTACCTTTATGTTTTCGGTCGGTGTAACAAATCAAATTTTCCAAGACCATTCTTCGATGCACATGAGTCATACCGAAATTCTTTATCCACTCTGATTCGCTAAGACATTATATCGATAGCCACAACTCATGCCGATAGACTTCCACATGCACTTGTCGGGGAGACATTACCTTTTCGCTGGGATGCTAAACCGAATACTCCAAGTCTGGCCGAAGTGAATCCCATATGTGATGTCGGTGAGACAAAACCACTTCGCCGAGACCTATTTCGAAAACCCTGACTCTTGCCGATACGCATCCATTTTAATCTCCGATCGGTGTGACATACCAATATCGCTGAGACCACATACCGATGGAATAACATATGCTAATAGAGAATACTTTTCTATCGCCGAAACCAAAGACAAGTCTTTCTGAAATAACCTTTCTTGAGCCGGTTGCCAAGAAAACACTAATGTTACGCCGAAAGCAGCCTGCATGTTAAATTCAATCGCCATGACATCTGAAATGTCTTGCCGAATAGGCAACTTAGACATTTCAAAGTGGATCGGGAAGACCCTGCCATTTTCACTCCGATATGAGTAAGCTTGAAAGAGAAACAACCAAAGCCTGTGATATGCAAGGAGAACCATTCTGACAAAGAAACCATCTTTCAAACTCTGTTAGTCAAAGATGTAGCATTCATAAGTTGAACCAGAAAACTCATCACCATGAAATTGAACCATAACAACTAACTTTCTGTAATAGCCAAGAGACATCAAAGAAGTGCCATAATAAATCATAAAGATCCAAACTGAGATTGATCATCAAAGAGAACCAACTAAAAGGGATTTTGACATCAAGGACAAACTATATGATCACAACTGAGATCCAACAAACTCCCCCTTTATCCTTGATGGCAAAACACAAATGACTCTCCCCCTTTTTGCCTCAATGACAAAGGATAGAGGAGAAGAATGTGCAATGCCAGAAAACACAACTGAGAAGCCAACCAAGTACCATAAGAACTGGCTGCAAATAGAGCAATAGTGCAACAGACATATTGTATAACTTCACATACTTTAAATGCACAGAAATTATCAGAGAAATTAGCAGTAACAACCCGTGCAATAACTCCCACTTCGAAATCAAAAACTTAAAAACATCATACATATAATCTATCTTCAAGGCAACATACCAAAGCTCTCTTCTTTTGTTTCTACCAAAACATGAATTCAAGCAGCTTTCATTGATATAACTTGCACTCACTTTCACACACAACACTCAATTTCAAAGTTCAAAAATAAGTCCTAGCCATACATGATGAGGTTAATACTACCAGTCACCTTCCTTCATTGAAACACAAATAACAGAGCATATCCCATGAACATACATAGTTCTCATGACTACTGTAGCAACCTACTTAGATCACTGTACCATACTCAGAAGACCACAACACTCAATTCCATCATACCATCTTGCAAAAGACATTGTAAGTATCTTCATTCAGCACACAATCTTAACTCAGCTTCTTCATGCAACATCGAATAATATCATCACATAAATAATTCAATACATCAAACATGTTTTTCAATCACTGTTCTCCAATGATAATTCCATTGACATCCCTTCAAAAACAAAGGTTTTCTTAACTTTAATATGTTGAGGAACTCACCTATATATCTCCACACCGCTCAAAGATGTCATAAGGACATACCATTATTTCCAAAGCCCAAGCATCCAAAAAGTTCATTTAAGAACAAAGTGCATTGTCATTCCAAAACCTTCTAAAAATAGTCAACCACTAGACCAAGCAAAAACATTCCTTAATGTAGATATTTATCCATTACCTTTCAAATCAAATGATTACCTTTGTCAAAAATAACAAAAGGTTAAGGAATTTAAGCCATTTCTCTTCCTTCTAAATCACCAAAAGCAAATACAAGATGTCATACCTCATTCTAGACTCCATAGGGGTAAAACATATTACCATAATAGACTCCCCCTGAGTCTTTGCTTCTTCTCAAGACATGGAAGGCAACTCTTGTGCAAGGAGTGCACAAGGAGTTTTCTCAGAAGCATCTTTATTGCTCTTCTTGTCATCTTGATTGCTCTTTCTTCTCCACACCAATGAAGACTTTTTCACTTGTTTGCTTGAAGTACCTATCTTTCTATTGAATCTGCATTGTTGTACTTTATGTCCAATGTTGTTACATCTGAAACAAATGACTTTGTGATTGTTCTGAGAAATAGAGGACTTCCTACAGACTTTTCCAGCATTGTTCCCTACATTATCCTCACTTGTATTTATTCTACAGTCTCTTCTCAAGTGACCAAAATTGTTACAGTTGTAACACACCACATCCTTATTTCTAGGGACATTAGAATGATTCTTATTTGACCATCTTATGCAATCAATTGCCTTATGACCATAGTCATTACAAACATAACAATATCCTTGGAAAGAATGATTATACCTGAAAGAATGATCATGCCAAGGATTTGAAGATCTGAAGACATTTTTCCTTTCTCTATGAATACCTTTAGATTGTCTTCTAGTGTCAATGTTATCCTTTGATGCAGCAATACTGTAACCAAGATCAACCTTCATTCTTGGTGTTTGCTTGGCTGTAAACTTCTTTCCATCTGAAGTAGTAAACATTGTTTCATGTTTAGATTTTTCTGCAGTACTTTGTCCAACCTCATATCCAACTCTTGTAGGATCTTTAGAATGCTTTTTCCTACCCAACATCTCATTCAATATATTAGTACTATGATCAAATTTCTGAATTTTACCAGATTGAGCATTGATACATTCAAGCTCTTTTCTTAAAGCAACTACTTCTTCTTCAAGTTTTAGACAAACAATCTTTTTAATCTCCAAATCAGATCTCACAACATCTGCAATCCTCTTATATTATTCAATTTCAATTTTCTAACTTATAATTATATCATCCTTAAGAGTTAGTTCTTTTAACAAGGAATCATTATCTGAATATTTCTTTAAAGAATCAATCTCATTTTCTAGTTTATTACACAACTCATCCTTGTCTTTTAACTTGACTTCCAGACTCTCTTTTTGCTGAAGCTATCTTGTTAACAACTGGTTTTCTTTTCTAAGCTGTTTAATAGTATCTAAGGCACATAGGAGCTCACCTTCCAAATCAACCTCACTTTTTGGTTCATCATATTCCAGTTCAGAGTTAACTTCATCCAAAGATTGATCTACATTTACACAAGTTTCTTGATCATCTAAATATTCATTAATGATCTCCCTGGACTTCTTTTCAAAATTATAAAGGTTTACACCTTCTTCACTCTCAGATGATTCACAACTTATTTCAGTATCAAAAGATATCTCCTCTTGTAACTCACTATTCTGATTCATTTCAGTCAACTTGTCCCAAACTTCCTTAGCACTGCTGTAATGAATGACTTTTGTAATGAGTTTATTTGGCAAGTTATTAAGAATAGCATTTATAGCTCTGGTATTGAATTCAAGAGCTTTCATCTCCTCAAGAGTGGAAGGAGATGTTGCAGATGTAGTACAACCCTTTTCTATTGCTGCCCACACTTCAGATCCTAAAGAGAGTAAGTATGTTTCCATCTTATGTTTCCATATAATAAAGTTTGTTTCTTTGAACTGAGGAGTTCCAGATCTAGGATACTCTACCATTTCAGAGCTACTATTTATGAACTCTTCCTCATTATTCCTTATACTAGATTCAAGTTGAGCATGACGAATAGCATTTTCCTGATAACATATTTTTCCCTTATTCCTTCTGTTCTTTCCCATATTAACCAAACTACGCCAAGACACCAGGAACAATCCTAGGTGGTTTAGACCTATTAGAGGACCCTACGCTCTAATACCAATTGTTGGAGTTAATATGACACTGAGAGGGGGGGTGAATCAGTGTCTTAACAGATTTGACCAATTTTCACATATTCAAAAACATAGCTCAGATTTGATCTCAATATTATTCTGATTAATGCATTCATGAGTTGAATGTAATCATTCATAAACAGAATTGAGAAAAGTAATAAACCCAACAGTGAACTAAAACAACACAGAAAAGTAGAGAGCACACAGAAGAACCAAGATACAAAAGATTTGTCGAGTGGAAAACCCTCCTGGGGTAGAAAAACCACTCCTAAACTGCCTTACTGGCTTAATCTTCAAAACCACTTTTAACAATGCCTTATAGGCTAAATTTCTGAGCACCAACTCAAGGAGCACCAACCCCTCATTTAGAGACAGCAATCTCAAGGAGCACCAACCCCTTACTCAGATTACAGAATTACAATAAAAATATATCAGAGGATCTCTCTGTTTACAGTTAAGTTCATAACACTCTGCTTCTAATACTCTAGGAGCAATGTCCCAGTATTACATCCAGTTCCCTCTCTTGATTACGGCCAAAATAACTATCTCTCAGAATTACAGGCTAGCAGCATCTTCACAGTTTTCAACACTGGTTTTTATATACATTTCAAGTATGTCTGTTATCAAGAAATCTTCAACAAGCATTTTTCACAAGATTCTGAAACTCTCTTGCTATTTTTAGAATCTGAAGCTGGATAATGATGATCTGTAGATGATGGTAAAAATTAGAGTAATGCATATCCAGAAAGCTTTAATTTCTGCGCTGAGTCAGGAGATTTCAAATTGTAACTGAAAGATTTTCATCAAAGCCATGTCTGCCTACAACAGAAAATCATAACCTCTAAAATCTCAGAGAATACCTTGCCAGAGATTCGATACCAACCAAAGAAGTCTGTATGCAACTATATTTAGAAAAATCCATTAAATCAAAAATGCAACAGCTCAAAAAGAAACTCGATGAATATCCTGTTATGTAACCATTCTGAGATTTGATGCCAATCCATGATGATGACCACAGAGTTTTGAGTCTTCGTAACTATTCGCTGAGACAACAATATAGTTCTGCCGAAGGCAATTAAATCGCCAGACAATCCCTTTAGATATCGCTTTCGCCAAGAGCCATCAGAGTCGGGAAGAACACATAATGAATACATTATGTCTCATCGATAGGCTTCCTTAGAGTATTATTCATTCGCTGTCGCTGTGACATCCTGCTGTCGGGGAGACGCTTTGTAGATTTCGCTGTGTTTCACCGAAAGACTTTATCCCTTATAAGTCGCTGTAACATAATGGTTCTCTCGCCGATACATCCTTCTGTTTGTCGCTGTGACACAATAGAGTCGAGGAGAAGTCATACTGCCAACATTATGTTTCATCGAAGGTCACTTGATACACATTGTCGCCATAACATATCATTTTTCTTGCCGACGAGCCTTCTAACTTGTATTTGTTGCTATAGCTTACCGTCATCAGGGAGACCTCTCTTAGAAAGCTTGAATCATACCGAAAGTCTTTATCATTTCCAAGTCGCCAAGACAAGAGCACACTTACACCGAGATGTGTTCTTCATCCGCCTTCGCCAAGACAATGTGTAGTCGGGGTGACATCTCATAGAGCATCCTGTGTCTTACCGAAAGCTCACGTTTTCATTCCTGTCGCCATGACATAACGCTTTCGGGGAGACCTCATATAGATATCTTCGTTATACCGAAACACCCCGAATTCACCTTAGATCGCCAAGAGAGAACAAATCTCACATTGATAAAGTCCTTTTGAATTCCATCGGCGAGACATATCAAAGTCGGGGAGACCTCTTGTAGAGCACACCATGTCTTTCCGAAAGTCTTCATCCACTTGTGTGTCGCTGAGACAAGACAAACCTTTCGCCGAAAGCCCCTCATTAGACTTAGTCGCCAAGACTTGACGGGTTCGCTGAGACTCTACAACGAAACTCATGAGTCTTACCGAAATGTTTTATCCATTCATCCGATGTCGCTGAGACAATCCAGATCTTATGCGGACGAAGTCTCTTTATGTTTCATCGGCGAGACCGAAGGTCACTCGCCGAGACCTCTCGCCGAAAACCCTAGCTCTTATCGAAGAGACTACCTTTATGTTTTCGGTTGGTGTAACAAATCAAATTCGCCAAGACCATTCGTCGATGCACATGAGTCATACCGAAATGCTTTATCCACTCTGATTCGCTAAGACATTACAAACCTCTTGCCGAAAGCCTTCCACAAGCATTAGTTGGTGAGACCAAGTGAAATCGCCAAGACCTCAGCTCAATACCACTTAGTTTGGCCGAAGTTCTCTCAAAGAGTTGTTCGGTGAGACTCCTCCCGAAAAATAGATAAAACCTTTTGAGCACGAGTCGGTAAGACAAGGAGGACTCGCTAAGACGTTACCTCGGTAGGACGATTTCCTTTTCCTCGACATGCTCATTCCGCTGGTTGGGGAGACATAACAATGAAATCGATAAGACCTTATCCCTAATCGTGATTACATATGCCGATAGAGAACACTTTTTTGTCGCTGAAACCAAAGGCAAGTCTTGCCGAAATAACCTTTCTTGTGCCAGTCACCAAGACAACGGGAATGTCATGCCGAAAGCATCCTCTATGTTAAATTCAATCGCCATGACATCTGAAATGTCTTGCCGATAGGAAACTCAGACATTTCAAAGTGGATTGGGGAGACCCTTCCATACTCATGCCGATATGTGTAAGCCTGAATGAGAAACAACCAATACCTGTGATATGCAAAAAGAACCATCCCGACAAAGAAAC
>VDFB02074865.1:0-14715 GCA_007258455.2 Sequoia sempervirens | reverse complement strand
CGGATCACTTTAGTGTTCAATCAAATTTTTCAATTTGGTATTTTAATAAAGTTGCGGTCATCAAGACTTTCTCGTTGCAATCCTCCCTCCCATCGAACATTATATAAGTTGGCAGGTACTACAGCCCAACAAACAGAGATATGTAAATCGGGCATATTGCAGGAAATAACCTCTCTATGATTATTGTTGGGACGGTTCTTATCGACAAATCATGGAAAAGTCGATGAATATGATGGAGGGTAGCAAGTTAAATCACATCTGATGTTTGACGAGGCAACTTAACTCAGTATAAAATTCAATTTCTGCAGACTGAGATTGAGTCGCTTTTCATCTATCGTTGAGTTTTACACTGAAGGGTCTAGGTACATAACTTTTTCAAAACAGTTTAGAAGTGTAAGAATATATTTAAATATTTTAACATTATGATATTGTTTTGATTAGGTAAGTAGGAAAGGGTTCTTATATTGTTATCAACATTGAATTATGTAGTTTTTGAGTTAAATTTATTGATTTATGATTTGACAGTTAAATTATTTTATTCATGATTTGACATACATGAAAATACCTCCTACTTCGCTATTCTAACATTATTTCTCACCTAATCTCATGAATTTCACATTCATATGTATTTATAAAAAAATTCTCTAGCTGGCCTAGATCTTATCTGGCTACATCTTCAACCAAATCTTGCATGGTATATAGGATTTACACCAACTCTTACATTATTCTCTAAATCTTTATACACTATTCTCTAAATCTTCATATAGAATGGTAGTATATTGGAATACCTTTGAGTGATTTAGTGAATCAGAAATGACATGTTCTTTTCAACATGGCTCCTAGATGGATTGATTCAATAATATTGAGACAAAGATTAAGGACATCAAGAAACCATGGAACATACTTGAAATTATATTATTTTATGTAATATTTACAATACTCCATTGTAATTTTTGAAAACCCTTGAAAACTCCTTCCTAATTTTGAAATGAATGAATCGATATCCTTTAATACAAGAACCAAACATACAAATCAATATGACTAAGTAATATGGATTTATAAAATATTAATTAAGATAAACTCAAAATAAAAGTAAACACGTCACCTTCAAAAACCTACCACTTCATTCCCTGAATATTAAGGTTAGCATTAATAAAGTCACTTTAGTTAGTAGTTTATTTTTTATTTAAAATAATTAGTTATATTCTTGTAAGACTACAATTCAGTTAGTTATATTGTAAAGGATTTATAAAATTCATGTTGTAATACATTCCCTAATGAATTCAATGATATAATTATTATTTTGAGTGTATTTGTGCAAATGTAAATCCTCTTCCATTTTCTAATATGGTATCAAAGCAATTAATATTTATGTTCTTGTAAAATATCAATAATGAATACCTACTACTTACTAATGACCTATGAGTAGAATATAGTTGATTAACATGCCCCACTTCTATAATTTTCAACATTTGAATCGTTTCCATCTAGTTTGATTAATATTTAAATTTTATTAAAAAAATAAAAATTCTTTGTGTTTTTGCTACAAATAAAAAAATAAGAGAAAAGATAAAAGAACAGAGAGGAAAATCTCACAAGTTTGAAAACTTCTATAGTGATGATAAAATTATGACTTGCACTTAGTACTTCTATGGCAATATAAACTTATGATGCACACTTTGCATTTTATTTGGTTGTATGGACATTCCAAGCATTCAATATTTATATGGGTATTTCAATAGTTAAAAAATGTTCTACTATGTGTTAAAGTTTTACAAGTGAGAGTGATAGTTACCGACAAAAAATGTACAATATTATTTAACATATTCTACATAATAGTTGGATCTATTGTATATGAAACCCTTATTCTTTGTTGATGCACAATAAAGTTGTAGATCAAGGTGTATAGATGAAGTTATAAGGTTAATTTGATCTTATTTTCTTTAGGAATTTATTTAAGATGGAGATTCTTTTAGATAATCATTCTATGTTTAACTTTCATGTTTGGAAAATAAAAATGTAAATGCAACTAATGAATACAAATTTATGAGGAATAGAATGGAAGTGTAACACCACCTATAGATTCAAATAAGTTATTGAAAGTATATAAAAGAGATGATAGATCCAAAGTTATTATTGGCCTTTCCCTCTTCCAAATCGAATTACAACATTTAGATTTACATAAATTATCATAATTTTTTTTGGATAATTTAAATAAAACATTTGGAGAAAAAGTAGTTAATGTAAACTTTTCTATAAAAGTATAAATATTTAGATTCAAAATGCAAGATAGAATCACTTTGTCAAATCACATAAGCAATTTGAGGACTATCATATGAAAATTGGTGAGCATCAATGCTCTAGTAAATCATGAACATTCTAAGGCTATTTTATTAAATATTTTTCCTTCAAAACACTATAATGTTACTTTTCTGCTTTGTCAAATAAATTCTTAGACACTAGAAGATATGATTTCAAACATTCTAGTAGAATAATAAAAAAAAAAATACACAAAATTTAGAAGTTGATTCTCAATGAGAGAATTCATTATAATCATGAGGAAATAATAGAAAAGTAAAATTGAATGTTATTACTATAAGAAAAAGGGTCACATGGCTTGGAATTATAGAACTTGTGCTAGTGATGTTCCTAAGGGAAAACACAAAGAAACAAAATGATTCTAATTTAGTCTATTTTGAGGTCTATGTTGAGGATGACAAACCCTTAGATGGTACTTTTGTTCAATATTATTATTTTCAAAATACTAGGAATGGATACTTATTATGAGCCTTCACCATTGGAGTTAAAAAGCACTAGAGAATGGAGGATATTTATCTTCTTGTGTTAGATTCTCACTCAAAGATTGTGATTTGTATGAGAATAATATATATTTTTATTTCCTTTTTGATTTTGATAGAATTGAAGAATTTATATATTGCAAAGTTTATTTCTTGAAGACATGAAGCGATCAAGTAAACTCAATATAGCTTTCTTCCCAAATAGTTTAGGAGTATGTGCATCAAGGGATTTATACCCTTCCAAGAGTTGTGAAAAAATGATGCAAGAGAAACTTGTAGGAGACATATTGATAGATACTGAAGTCTTTATGGATGATACATTTAATATTTCTAATAACAAGTGGTAGCTGCATGTAACATCAATGGAAAAATATTTATTTTAAAAATAAATAAAGAAATTTTAACAACTAGTATGAAGGAATTGGAAATAGGTTTGGGAACCTTATTTTAGAAGGCAAGTCATGCATCCCTTAAAGAGGATGTGGGTGGTGTACGAAAGAAGGATCTTCAATTTTTTTTTAAAACGAAGATTTGGAGGCATGGGAGGAAAGTGTGGGTATGGTGTTGAGAATATGGTAAAAGGAGTTATGCTATCTTGGGGCTCTTTAATGGTTGTCATAAAATTTAGATATTATAGAATAATGAAAAATTAAAAGAGGATTTGAAGCGAAGAGGGAATAGGAAATGGGTTGTATGCAATGGAATTAAAGCGAAATCTACCAAGTTTGGTGGATATGGAATTAGGAATTAACATTTGTAGAAGAGTTGCATTGATGATCGAGTGAGAGCTTTTAAAAATAGAAAATAATCTTTATAAGTTGCTGCATTGAAGTCAGAGGATAAGGAGATGGGTTGTGTGGGAGTTCTTAGTAAATGAAACAATAAGTATGGGTTTGGGTAAGTCTCCCAAGAGGGAGAGAACATCAATAGAACTTCTTGAATTTCTTCCTCCTAAATTATAAACAAGATATATGAGATAGAGAGATAGATGAGTGTGAGAAGACTGTGTTAGAGTGAATAGTTTATCTATTCACTATACTTGAGTGTACTTAGGTTGATGAGGTTAGAAAACATCTTGTCTAACAGAATGTGCAATCTTTTAGACCTATAGAGGTTATCAAATTATTTCATAAACCTCATGTGCTACCTTTTTGAGGTTGGAAGACATTTTATCTCACCTCAAAGGTCACTCAACACTTAGCATCAAGGTTGATGACTTGGTCAAATAGGTTGTTGGTTTGCACATTCTTAGTGATCCTAAGGTTGACACCTATATGATAGTTGTCTACTCATTTGTGCCACTTCATGGGGCACTTGTCAATCCACATGATAGGTGGATTGTCTTCCTTACCTTTATAGGAAAGCTCATATTATACATTTCAATTAACTCTAAAGTGAACTAGGCTGATCATTATGTGCAAGTGTGTTGTGAAAGGACAAGGTTTTTGTTGTTATGATTTTGGTTTGAAATCTTAACATGATATCAGAAAACATGCAATAAAAACCCTTCCCAAGAACTTACATCTAACCTAGAATAGAGTTCCACACAATTTGAAATGCATGTAAGAATAATCTCCATCGTGTACTAAGATTTTGGAGAAGCCATGTGTTTTATTTGCAGAGATTCATCATGAATGTTATTACTGAGCTAAGGCCATTTGCAGTTGTATACATCACACCTATGTTGGTATTGTATCAGTGTAGCAAAGGCGTTTGCTAAGACACCGCGGAGATTTTTGAGCTCATTTCGACAGTTTTGACTTGCTTGTTGGATCATTCATATATTCTCTAAAGGGTATTGACTAAGGCATTGCAAGTATTCCAAAGCCTAGCCACCTCTCTTCTATATATTAACACTGCATATTCACCGGACCAATCTACATAATGTGTTAAAAGGCGAACGAATCAGGCTTCTCACTTATCTCAGTCGTTTCTCTTTTGTCTTAAGTGCAAAATTTACATTCAGTAACCATTTGTTGCATGTGAAGATCGATCTACCTCATTCTAGTTGCAGAGGTTACACTTGTTTAATTGCAGGATAAAATAAAGAGGGTGGAAGGAGCATCCAAATCTGATTGCGTGTGCCCATACTCCTCCACACAGTCTTTGTAGCCCAGATTTCGAGGCACGATCCAGAGGGTCTATGCCATACTTGGCGTTTCAAATCTGTCAAGGAAAATCGGGTGAGGCCGTGTGAAGGTTGTAACCCTGCTGTTCACAATTTCTCTCGGGAAAACCCACGTGGAATCACGTTCAATTCGCAGAGGCGCGTTTGAATATGCACTGGGAAAATCATCTCCTCAAGACATTTAAATCCTCTACCTCCTCATGGTGTTAATCCTCTATCCGTGGCTCACAAAAAACCTATGTGATTCTTAGTGCTAGTTGTTTATAGAGCCGGCATTAACTTATCTCTGCCGCTTCAAATCCGCACGCTGCCCCTTCTCTAGCCCTCCATTGACGCCTTTAATCTGCTAGACATCTCTATTCTTCACACACCTGCACAAACCGAGACTATCCTCCAAGAATTTCATGTAACGACCTCATAATCTTAGAAGCTCCATCGGCAAGCAGCTAAGCGTAGGTCTCTCAGTTGGAGGGTTTCATGGTTGACTAACATTTGTTGCCTATCGACCATTGACTTGGTCAACAACATTCAATAGCACCCTTTCTTGAATATTTATTTCATAAATTATCATTAGAATTTTATGCTAATATTATTTATTATATTCTTGAAATATTGTCTAACCATTTGTGGTTTGTTCAAACCATCAAGTATTTGCAAGGAGGGGGTCAAATATTGAATAGATTTGTAAAGGGGGAGGTGAATGTTTTTTGCCATACTTAAAAATCTATAAAAGAGGAGTCAATTTTTTATTTCACAATGAATTTGGAAAAAGGAAAGTGTTTAAAGGGAGAGGTGAATTTTTTTTTCCATAGATAAAAAATTGTAAAACAGGAGTAAATTTTATTTTTTTTTGCAATAAATTTGGCAAATGGGGCTTTTTTCTGTTGTTTTACCATAGCTTGCAAATGGAAGAGGGTTATTTTAATGGATGTTTTAATTTTCAGTTTTTGTCATTTATTGAGGTTTGTAAGGCATTTGTCTTCTTAATCCACCTCATGAAATAAACTTTGAAGAACTCAAACAACAAATAAGTTTGTAAATGCACTCATGCATAAAGTGCCACAAAATTAGGCGTGTGTCCATAATGGCTCATCGTGATTCTCACCTCATTCATGTGTGCCTTAATGCATGTCCTTTTCCAATTTCTTATACATCTCTACATTCCTTGCACACTCTTGTGCCCAATTTCAGTTGGTTTGCTTCTTCTCTTAGCATTAAGGGGGGACTATGATGTGTTATGCTAATGATTCTTTCAATGAAGTAGTGGAGAAATCTTCTTTTTAGGAGGTCTCATAAACCTTCTATCTTGATCTCCCATATAAGGGACTATTTTGGTGGATCATATTTTATGATATTCCGGTACTCTTAATCATGGTACTATCTATGTTTTTAAATGCATAGAGTTTGATTAAATTTGTCTACATGGTTGAGTAGCATTCTGAACCCTAGATTTTTTGGTAGGGCTTATAGGCTACTCTTGCACTCTTAGGATGTTTCACCTAAAAGGAGATAGATAAACCCCACACAAAAATTCTAGCTAGGTTCACTCAAATTATGCAATGTATGATGTAATTAAGACTAAGTGGAATGAACTAAGTGCAATTAGATTATATGTGTGACTAATTATGTATGCAAAACCTAAGAATTATGCAATGTTGGAAAACACAATGTGATATGTAAATATGAACTATGAATGAACAAATGCAAAATAGAAAGGAAAAGGGATGAATCAAAATGCACCTGGGTAGTGAATGGAGAATTTGGAATCTTTTGAATGTTGTATGAGATCACAAAAAAACACTAGTGGAACTCATTCACCATTGATGGTGAATCAATCATGCTTCTCATGAAAACTGTCGAGAATTGGTTTTTGAGTGTCAGAATCTGGAATTGGACAAAATATAGATTTCTAGCCTTAACATGGGACTCATTCACCACTGATGGTGAATTAGTCCTCTCCCAAAATTCTTAGAAATCAAGGTACAATTCTACAACACCAGATCTACTTAAGGTTGTCTGCTTGTCGGGTTGACAAAGTTAATTCTATAGAAAACATACCGAATGTCTTCTCCAAGCTTGAAATGAGGTTGATTTGACTTGAAGCACCTTGTTGACTTGTTGACCACTCTTCAACACCTAGTTTCTTGTCAAATCTACATACAAAGGTTTGCAAATACACATGCAAGTGGGGAAAAATGATTGAGGGTTAGAGAATAGGGGTTTGGCTTGGTCAAACCCCACTTTGGTAATCAAACCCTGAATGAAATAATGGAATGAAGGAGAATGATAAACAAATAACATGCAAATGCTATCAACTGACCAAAACCTTGTTGAAGAGAATCTGAAGTTATGTCAATGGCTGCTCCAAGATGCTTGATTGATGCTTGATTAGATGATGCAAAGTGCTTGAATGCTTGAATAAGTGGATGAATTAGTGAACTTGATGAATTGATGTTGATGCGGGTTAAAATGAATGTAAAAACACTTATTTATACACACTTATGCCTTAGTAACCCAATGATACCTTATCACAAGCTGACATCAAGTAATTTTGAATAAAAATCCGAAAGAAAATTTGAAATATTTTGAATTTTGAGCCAAGAGGGACTCATTCACCACCCATGGCGAATGGGTCCCACCTTGGACTTGAAAGTGGGTGTCGGGAATTAAGTTGCATTTAATGTTGTTTGTCAGGCTTATATTAAAAAATATACTTAATTAAGGCTTATAAGGGCATAAAGGGGTCAAATAAAGCATAAGAAAGGTGTAAATAGTGAAATTATGCTTAGAAAAGCATGAAATCTTGTTACAAGATTTTACAACACTTAAAAATAGGACTTGAAATTTGATGAAAAGATGATTTTTAGGTGAATTACAATGAATAGAGTCTAGAAAACTATAGAAATGTGTTACAACACTTCACAACACCTTCACAAGATGCCATTATTTGAATTTTAAGGACATGTTCAAGCCATATTACATCAATAAATCAAAGAAAAATGGACCAAACATCGTGAAGAAAGGTCTAAGAGACCATGAAAATGACAAGGGGCCATTTTTCTATGGTGCATACTCATATCATGTTCACTCATTGTAGTATTTTGTATCTCTTATCTTGATCTACATTTGTTAGAGATTTGTTAATTCTAGCAAACACCGGTTCATCTTTGGTAGAACTTACAACTTTGAAATGCTTTAGGGGTTCTTCATCATCATGTTCCTATCATCAAAGGGAATCTTTCTAGAGGTCTTAAATCCTTCTCTTTCTCTTTTTTGGAGAGGAGTTTTCTTCCCACTGGGTTTCTCTTTTTCCACCATTTGTGAGAGAATGCATTATACATGGGTACCTAACATGGCCTCTTAGTTGAGACCCATTTCTAACTATTTGTACTTTTGTGATCTTCCCAAGTATCACTTAAGAGGGGATGTTAGAGTGAATAACTTATCTATTCACTCTACCTAAGTGCACATAGGTTGATGAGGTTAGACAATATCTTTTCTAACTGAATGTGTAACCTTTTAGACCTCTAGAGGTCACCAAGTTATTTTGTAAACCTCATGTTCTACCTTTTTGATGTTGTAATAATTTCCATCTTGCCTCAAAGTTCATTCAACACTTGAAATCAAGGTTGATGACTTGGTCAAATAGGTTGTTGGTTTGAACATTCCTAGTGATCCTGTTGACACCTATAGGACACTTATCTACTTAATTATGCCACTTCATGGGGCACTTTTCAATCCACATGATAGGTGATAGGTGGATTTCCTTCCATGGCTATATAGGTAATCTCATAATTTACATTTCAATTAACTCTAATATGAATTAGGCTAACTATTGTGTGCAAGTGTTTTTATTGAAGCACAAGGTTTTTGCTATAATGATCTTGGATCAAAATCCTAATAGATTGAATAAATGATAAGCAGGTGTATTCCTATTTTTCTAATATCAAATCCTATTGATATATGAATAAGGGTGATAAATGTGAGATCGAGAGGATTGAAAAAGAACTCTTCTTGCTAGACAATCTATAATTGAGGTGAGTATGAGATCTATAATTGATTAATGAAGATAATTTAAGTTTTTTTCTTTCATCATGTGTATTTAAATTAGGAATAAGTTCATGTATATTTTAATTGACTATTTTTGTAAGTGAATATGTGAGTAGCTACTTAGATTGGTTTCCATTCAATGGGTTCTTGATCCTTGACGATATCAATTAGTATCAAAGTGAGATTCAATGTTAGAATACGTGTGAAGGGAAGGGTTTTAGACTTGAGGTATGTTTCCATGTTGTGCTTAAGAAGAGATATAACAATAATGTTGTAGGTATGAGAGAGTCCTATAACTACAAAGAGCATGAGATAATTTGTTTTGTGTGAGGGCATATTTCTATCCTTGTATCAAAAATAAGGTTGCGTAGAAGGTGTGAAAATTTCCTCCACTATGGAAAAGTGGGTAGAGGAGGTTTTGAGAGGTGCTTCTTCTATGATCTTTTTTGAATAGAGGATAGTTACTTAATGTGAGTATTTTGTGGAAAATAATTGAGAGTGAAGATATATTTGGTAAAGAGGATCTATATTATGTTGAAAAGGCCAATTGAGTAGATAGCTATGGAGCACTATCGAAGGAATAAAACCCTAAAGATGATGATATAAATACATTTGATCCATAAAAGGTTAGATGTTGTACAACATTAAGAAGTTATAGTATATGTGATTAAAAATAATGGGGAATGTCATCTAGGTGACATGAAAGAAGAAAAAAATATGATTCCAGTTGAAACATGTCCTTTTAAAGGCATGGATGTGTTGATGGATGAGATTGTAATAGAGAAGGGTGATGATGAAAACCTTGTTTCCTATCAATTTATTTTGTTTATAGATAAGGAAGAAGGTGAAGATCAAGAAGTTGAAGTCCTCGTATCAAAGGATGATGAAGAAGACAAAATGAAAGATATTGTTGTAGTTAAGAATGAAGAAGAATAAAATAGGGAAGAAACAAAGATAAAAAAATTGATGTTGATTTGTACACGAACAAAATGGAAAGAAAATATGTAGATGTTTTTGAGAGTCATTGTATTGAAATAAATATTTTTTAGGATATGAAAATTTTGATCAATGTGGAGCATTGTGAAGATGAGCACCTTAATGAGGTACCAAAAGCTCAAATTGAAGGAGGAGAAATAGTTAAAATGGTTGAACCAAGGGTATTTATATAGATAGATAAGGACGTGGAGTTACTTAAAAATATATTGATAATTTATTTGCAAATAAGGAAAAAGTTGAAGAAAAGATGATGATGAATTTTTTTTATTCTCATAATTTTGTTAATGTTGGTAAAGTGGTGTTTGTAGGAATAAGAAAGGATGTAATTATTATATTGTAGAAAAACATGTCCCTTGCTTGATTCAGGAATAATTAATGATAAATTGAACTTAATGTCACCTTAGTCTAGTGTTGTTGGGTGTTTTACACATCCACATTAAGTCTTGGGCCTATTTTAAGCTAAATTAACTTAACTCTGCCCTAATTTAATGTTGTAAAATGTATTTATCTACACTTTCACATTGAATTTGGGAGGCTTGTAAATCAAGCAGACCTAATCTAGTGTTGTAATGTGTTTACATATTCACATGGGATTTAGAGCCCTTCTAATCTAAATATATTCAATTTTTCCTTAATTTGGTCTTGTAAAGTGTATTTATTTACACTTTCACACTGGATTTTGAGCCCCATTCCATTTATAACCTTTACATCATCATTATTGGGCCCCAAGGCGCCTTATTTTTCCATCTCGAGGCATATTTTGGCTAATATCCCAATAAAAACAATTTAAAACCCCAAAATCTTAAAGACCCACCTCAAAAACCTTAAGGTGGGACTCATTCACCACCTTGGGCGAATGAGTCCCTTTTGGGGATTTTTTCAAAATTGAGTGGGAAAATTGCAATTCTAACTTGAATTTTGATGAATGTCAGCCTTGGGGATCAAAATAATGGCCATTTGAGTGCCTTTCCTATATAAAAAAGATTCAAAATCCTCATTTCATCCAAGCAACATAAGGTATTCAAGTTCTCAAGTCAAGCAAGCACTAGTTACACATTTCAAGATCATTTCTAAGGCATTCAAGGGCAGATTCTTCATCCATTGTTGCAACAATTCAAGATCCATCATCATGGAAAGGTTCTAATTACATTACTTCATGTTCATACTTCATTATCTTATTTCCCATCATTTTGGTTTAATTACCTAAACGGGTTTCATTCAAGGCAAACCCCTATCCCCTAACAAATCAACATTTTCTCTTTTCGTGTAATCAGAGATCTAGGTGTGTTTGAAGGCTTGGACATCATCAAGACCAGGGTTTCCAAGCTTTTTGGAGTTGTCTATATTGGCAAGGTCAAAATCTTCACAAAAAGTCACTTACAGGCCCAAAATTGGCAGTTTCAGATCCGAGAACCTAGAGAAGTAGAAAGAGCAAGCTGAGAGGTGCAGATCAAAACTTTGAAATTCTAGAAAAGCTAAAATGGACTCATTCAGCATAAGTGGCAAATGAGTCCCATTTTTGGTCAATTTTGAGATTTTGGAAAAGCATTTTGATACCCTTTTTCTAGAAACCTCGTTTGTGCAAAAATCCCAATCTAGGATTGATTCACCTAGATTGGCAAATGAGTTCTAGTGGGCCAAAATTTTAGAATCAATGACATTCCCAGTCTCCATCCAAGCCTCTACAAGTTTCCAGGTGCACACTTACAATTTTATAGTTTTATGTTTTATTCTTCTTGCATTTTCAAGCCATTTAGCTCAAGTTTGCATATCACACTATGTTTTCCAATAGTTCATGTTTTCCAAGTTTACACTTGTTGATGAACCTCCTTCTTCTTATCTCAAATCATATCCTAGGATACCTTATTTTTAGATATTTTACATCCTTTATTGGCTAAAGATTTCTAAGGAATCCTTGAACATTAGTTGGAGAAAAGTGATGTTTTATGTCTTAAACCATAAAGCATCCATTTTTCAACTACACAACTATTCTTTTATAAAATTTAATGTGAAGATATGAGTGAAAGTGAAGATGATTTCTAGTGAAGGTGGATAATTTATGGTAGGTTAAATCCCATGAAAAGGATACCTAATCCTTGACTGCATTAGAAGACTTGTTGGAGCAATACATTATTGTCCAATAATTTAGGGGATCAATGATTTGGGAGTTTATGGAAGTGGTCATCCACGAACTTGATAATTCATCTTGGTAGCTACATATTTCTAAGGGTTATGAAGCAATTTGATGGAGTTACACTTGATTGAATATTTTTTTTCGAAGAAAATTCTTCTAAAGAATATTTATTTATTTATTTCAATAAAAAAATATTATTGTGTAGAATGTAAACCTCAAGGGGGGATGTTGGAATATTAAGGCTTAACTCAATAAATTCACCTTAATTACTTTTTAATTTTTTTTATTAAATATGTAGTTACATTCACATAAGATAGTAGTTCAAAAAGTTATCTTTTAAAGGCTTTATAAAGGACATGTTGTACTACATCCTTGAACGAACTCAATTATATAATTATTATTTTGAATTTTTTATGGTGTAAGTGTAAATGCTCTTCCATTTTTCGATATTTATCAACCCCTTCACATATACATATTTTCACTATACTTAATATCATACTCTTCACTAGTTAGTAAAAACTATTTTTTTGGTTCATCCTACCAAAAAAGATAATTAGTTTTCATACTTTTATTAGTCAAAATTTAGCTTTGACCATTCAATTGAATGTGGTTTAAGAATAACTTCACATATGAATGTATAGACCTTTTATCTATTTTAGGTTTTCTTATGTTAGAACTTAAAACATATTGATCAAGGCATAAAATTTGACGGTGGATCTTGCTTAAATAAAATATTTTTAATGACAATTATTTCTATGAAAGTGTCTTTAAATCTTATATATTATTTCTGTGGATGCTAAAATCTGCAAATGACCTATAATCTAGCACACACATTAGCATGGTTAGTTGTTAAAACAAAGCAAAATTTCAACATCCATATGAGATAATCTAGCATGTTTTAAAATGCTATCAAATAACAAGATAAATAAAAGCATACAAAGAAAAACATGAAGTATATCTATCCCATATTGGATTAGTGCTACTTTGATGTGAAAAGTAGCCCTTTCCCAACCCTTGACAAGCTTGATGTTGAAAATGATGGTGGAAAAAATTAGTTCTCAATGTGAAGAGAGTGACTTTCCATGAGATTGTGGATCAAATTGTGAAGGATTAAATCAATGGAGATGATCTCTATTTAAAGATTCTCAAGTTGAAAGAATTCTTATGAGAGAGCAATGTGGGATAATGATTGTACCAATGAGATGAGGCCACTTGTCACATTATGATAGGTTGAGGAATGTTCAAGTTTTGGCCAATGTGCCAAAAAGGGGGAGATTCAAATTTAAAATTGTGAATTAAAAGTTGAGAGGGGGACATGAAAGAGAGAAGTTATTGCAATGTTGGAAGGGACAAGTCAAATTGTTTTCATATTGAAACTTGAGGGAATATTCCATTTTTATGCCAAGTTGAAAGAAAATGATGAATTTATAAATGAATTAAAATGCTTTATTCGTGCAAGTGGGAAAAGCTAGAGGATGTGATGGGTGGTTAGATTAGGCTAATTAGGATTAGATTAGCTTAGATGATGATTAAGATGCTTTGACCAATTTGACTTAAATATTTTGATTTATTTAAATCAAGAGGGAGAAATATGACTTTTGAGATTTAATTAAATAAAGTTTGGTTTATTTAATTAAAAGGTTGATGTGAGAAGTTTTGATTTATTTAATTTAAATGAATAACCTTAGGAATGAATTAAATAGTCTTGATTTACTTGGTGAATGGATTTGATGAGCTTGATTAATTTAATGAGCGGATTAATATGAAATAAGTGCATAATGCTAATTTCATGTGTACATTTTTCCCTCTCTTTGAAGTAATGTACTTGCTGCATTGGTTCAAAGAATAAACTTGTCGTGATCAAAATTCAAAACATTTCTAATTTTTTTCGATTGCCCCAGCCAAAAGAAGTACACTAGTACATTGCCCCCTCGAGAGATCAAGCGAAAATATTCGATTAGAGGGTCGATCTCACGGTAAAGAGGTTCAAGATGGATGGTTATGGATGATGATGCAAATGAGATAGTTTTAAGATGCTTAGAATAACAAATCTATATTACCTTAAACAACTTAAATGATGATATGATGTGATGATGGATGAGATGGATGATGTGATATGCTATGATTATGCAATGGATTTTTTATGCAAATATGTGATTTATGAGATGCTTAGACTAACAAATCTATATTATGATGATGAACATGCATGTAGGATGATATGTAGAATAATTAACAATGGTTCGGATGTGGATGGATGCACTAGTGATGATGATTAACTATTCATGACATGATGTTAGTGCGAAACAAGCCAACTTTATGATGATGAGAAATGGTGATGAAAATGGATAATTTTTCTTATCAAGGATTGGGATTTTAAAGGGTCACTTACCTTATGTTTGATCACATGCATAAGCACTCCATGCATCAAGGTATAAAGGACCGTGATGCAATGTGTAATTTAGTGTGATGACCTTTGACTCGATAAATAGATAGAAGCATTCTTGTTCACACTTGACATTACAGAAACCTTGCTAGGATGCACTTTAGAAGTTTGAAACATCTCGGACCAAAACACGGAAAGGTATAATCAATCAATGCAATAGTCAACA
>VDFB02074864.1:0-21530 GCA_007258455.2 Sequoia sempervirens | reverse complement strand
TAGTGTTCCAGTTAACTTGCTTTCAATAAGGATGTGCATGCTTGCACATTGTCCATTTTTAGATTAGATGTTTCGGTTAACTAATGGTAGCTTTCCAATTAACTATATATTTTGCTTTATTAGGGTTTAGCAATAATCTTGCATGCATTGCAAGACTGTAGTTGACTCAAGGTGATTTTAGGGTTCCCTACACCTTTGATGTCTATAATTAAGAGTTTTTGCTCATTTGTACATAACTTTTGCACGCGATAGTAATATATGCTGAGCCAGATTTGCCTGTAATATTGTTATTCTGTATATGTTCACTTTGGTTGGATGATCATTGTTCTTGTGTTCTTGTGATTATAAGCTTATTTCATATCTACACCTCGGAAAGGTGTCGTCACCTCCTTGGGAATTTAGAATTAAGACTTATCGTTTGGTGTTATTGTGTTAATGCGCTTTGTTTCATGTCTACACCTCGGAAAAGTGTCGTCACCTCCTTGGGAATTCAAAAATAGAGTTCATCGTACTGGTGTTGTTGCCAATAACTTTTCTTTCAGCCTACGCCTCGGAAAGGTGTCGTCACCTCCTTGGAAATCCTATCTTTGAAGTTATCGTATAATCATTCCCGCTTCGTTTCCTCATGCTCTGATATCTTGAGGGGATTGGATAGTTAAGTTACTTAGTTTTGAGTTGTAGTTAAGTCCTGCAAAAACCAAAGAACCTTGGCTGCAATGTTCGAAGTTTATTGCAAACCTTGTGCCTCTTACAGCTAAGACAAAAAGATAGGAAATAGTTTAGTTTACTTTTCAAGCATTTTGTCCACACAACGAGGGAGCTTCCCCTCCTAATTTGAAGAGCACTCATCACGTAGTGTGCATAGCTATCCGTACCAACTTGCACTCCAGAGGTGCTAGTTACGCCAACAAACAGTTAAAGTATCATTGACTCAACATGCCTCTGAACATCCATACCCTGCATATGGTTTAAACAACAGATGTGTTGCTCAACCACAGTGACCATGTTTGTTCACTAATTAACTTGTACCTGTAATTGTTAGATAACATTCTCCTAAGATTACATTACCACTTTGCTTCCCACTCCTCTATGAGCAACACCTATCAATCTATACTAATCACCAAAACCTTCAACCCCCCCAATAGTCACGAGGGAAAAATGATAGTATTCAAACCACCTTCACTCCTCACAAAAACTTGAAAACTGAAAACCAAAATGGAATACACTTAACATATTAAAGTCAAAACTGCAACACACATTGAATTATAAGAACAACTACTATCGAAAATGTTACTCAAGCATTTTACCCAATCTCCAAGTGAATAGCTACCCCAAGATGGGAATAATCGTCCCTCCTAGTGGATTCTCCAACCTCCATTTTCATCCCTAGGCTCTAGCAATGAAATGCAATAGTAACATCACTGAGTGTTTCAAGAGGATAATCAGAATGCAAAAAAGATACATCCATGGTAATGAAAATGCTCACGTGTAATATTCCTTGCCAATTCTGACTGTAATGTCCCTTTCCTAGGCAGTATAGTTATGTCTGGGGTTATCCTATCATTCAGATCCTCGTAGGCTGGCAAAAGTGTTTAGAGGATCACTTGAGGCAGTTATCCAGCGTTTGGGAACATCACTCTAGCAGTTGATTCAAGTTTGGGCCTTTGCGGACACTTACAGAGTGATTTAGAGGTACTTACTATTTATAGTAAGTTAGGCAGGCAGGAGTTGCTATTTTTGGCAGGGCACCTGATTCAGTTGGTCAGCTCAGTATCGACCCGGTTTGATGATTTGTTGGGCAAAAAGGGATTATTAGAGCATTTAATAATAATTGAAGAGATTATTAATTTGACTTTATAATATAAAGTCATTTTAATGAAATATTAAAGTTATTATTAAAATGGCAAATTATAAAATATTTTTAATACTTTATAATAAAGGGAAAAATTTAATATTTAATGAGTTTAATACTCATTAAATAAGAGGACGCCATTTATTAAATATTGGCCTAAGTATTGCAAAAGGGCGAATTATTTATTATTAAATGTAATTGAGCTGATTTTTTAGAAGGGTCGACTTTTTGAGAGAGGTTATATATTTCCTCAAGGCAAATCGAACTCATTATGTTGATTATTCGAATTTGTTATTATTTCTCTTGAGAGCTTTGGGGTTTGAGAAACAAAGGTTTCTACAGATCATCAGGTTTTGAAGAACGTTCCCTCTTCAGAATCCGGCATACTGAGACTGTGCAATACCAGTTGAAGATTGTCAATAGGGTGACTTCATTCAGAGGTTACAGTTGTGCTTATTGAGATAAATTCAGAAAGGGTTTGAAGGAGATTATTTATTAGATACTTGAGGCGACTTTACTGAGATTCATTTCCAGTGGTTTGGCACACTTCCCAAGAAAGTACAGATTTCTTTCTTGCTGGTACAGGCCATAGTTTGGCTGCAGCAAAGGCCGTACTTCTTCTCCAAATCAAATTGCCTTGCTTTTTCACCTTCTGTCTTCTGCAAGTTGGACGCCTAGGGTTTCTGGAGCCATTGCATCAATTTCGAGGTGGGAGATTGCACATTTCCTTTCAGCCGTACCATCTCAGGCTCTCTTTCTGGCGCCTGCAAGCTTATTCAGGTTTTCAATAAATAGCTTGCCTTTTTGTCTGAATGTTTGAATATTACAGTTGTAATCATTTGGGAAGATTAATAAATCATCTAGCTTCAAGATCTAAGCTGTATTATGTAGTTTTTACGCATCTAGTATTTTATATTATTTTTCCAAGCATTTCTTTGCAAAATCGCAATTTGTCTTTTATTGCAAAAAACCACAAAAAAATCAAAATACAGAAAACAAACAAAAACTTGATATTATCAGCCAGTGGTCGGGTTGAGAGACACCTGGTCTCTTACACTGACCTCAAAATGCTGACTAGAGGCTCAAGGAATATCGTCAAACACTTTACAGACAATGTCTGATCTTGCTGATTAAGATTTTTGTTTGCCTTGTTATGAGTTTGTATGCTACAAATGATGTTTTTGAATGCTTCTAATGATGCAAGATTGATTAACAATGTAATAGAAATGATATGCTAACTATTTGTGACCTTTCACATACATGTAAGTGACTGAAATTAACTTGTACAGCTAGTTGACATATTGTCAAACACTTTCCATGCATCCTAAGATAGCCAATATGCACCTAAAGCAACTAGGCTTAAATACAAACACTTGGCATGCATCTATTCAATCCCATATGAAGGTACAGCAAAGACACTTGTCATGACATGCAAATCTCAATAGGCATTTAGACAAACATATGGCATGCCAACTCAGTTTCAATCCTTATTCAAACTGAAATACTGATATGTAATGGACTAATTACAAGTTCTGAGAAATCAGATTACAATGCTCAAATTATTGACTGATCCTCATTACATAGCCTATCCTAACATGACAGTGTGTTGGCGTAACAACTAACACCTCTGGAGTGCAAGTTGGTACGGACAGCTATGCACACTACGCAATGAGTGCTCTTCAAATTAGGAGGGGAAGCTCCCTCGTATCGCATTAAAAAGCAATTTTGAAAAAGGGAACAAACCCAAACTATAAATTCCTCGCCTTTTGTCTTAGTCAGAGGTACAGCGTTTCAATGAACTCCATACTGCTAGTAACTAAGTATTTTTTGGTTTCAAGACTTAACTACAAATAATAATAAAACTAAGTAACTTAACCATCCAACTCCCCCCAAGAATCTCGTGAGTACGAGGAACCGAGCTGGAATGATTATCCTGAATGCATAAGCTTGCACAATGCATCACAACGTGAAGGCAGTAGCCAACTATCGCCTGTCCCGGCCATTAGGCTTATTGGAACGATAACACATCTATAAGCAAACTAAGTACGATTCTCAACCCTAAGGCGAGGTGGCATAACCATCGTACCAACTGAATAAGTTTCATTCACACACATCATTAACGTATAAACTAAGCACGATTCTCAACTTGAAGGTAAGTAGGGCACATCTATTTCAATCCTGAACGAAGCTTATTGAACACAAAACATGGGGTTGATAGCCAACTAGGGACAATAAATTGCATAGGCGGTATTAAATACATACAATCTATGATCAAATCCAGCTCACCTTAGCTAATCCAAGAATTCACCATCATAATTGGAAGTGTCCCCAAGTGGCATAACAATTCATCATAATAGTAAATACTCATGAACAGACAATGCAACTGTTAACATACAGTAAGGTAGGCATGCGATATATTTCTCGCGGCAGTGTACAAATGGAGCAAAAGCCTATTTATAGACATCAAAAGGTGTAGGGAACCCTAAAATCACCTTGAGTCAACTACGCCTCGCAATGCAAGATTTATTGTTAAACCCTAATAAAGGAAACTATACAGTTAACTGGAAAGCTACCATCAGCTAACCGGTACATCTAATCTAAAAATGGACAATGTGCAAGCATGCACGTCCTTATTGAAAGCAAGTTAACCGGAACACTACCATCAGTTAACGAAAACTCTAAATGAAAACTCCAACTGTACATAGATAATTCCAAGACAGACATGCAATGAGATGAGATGTACCGAAGTTAACTTGAAAAAGGTAACACCAAGTTTAAACCGTGGTGTAACGCCTATCCCGAAAAGGTGGAACCGGAAGTATATACCGGTCGCGGATTTCGAAAGTAACCAATCCCTCAACAAGATTGTTAACTGCATCACCGGTCTACCGGTCGTGGATTCGTGAAAGCAACCAATCCCTCAAACGACATTGTTAACCGCATCAACAAGGTCTATTGGTCGGATCTCTGGCAAACCAACTCTCAACGTAGATTGTTAACTGCATCACCATCTAAAGGTTGTCACAATTCACTACTTGTCAACAACTTGAGCAATCTTGGCAATCTTTGCACACTCAAACTAGCATTTCACTGACTGGTAACTTTGGCGGCTTCGTAACTGAAGGGATGGCCATTATCTCTTATGCAGCTTGATGTCTCTGACGCTTTTCTTTAATGAAAGAGTGTTTGCATGACGAAACTGCGAAGTTTGACCGTGAACACTCTGGTTGTGAGAAATGCAAACGAACTTGTTGCACATGCAAAATTCCAACGGCATCATCCCTCTAAACCAGCTTTGGAAGACAATCGGCCATACGAGGCATGCAACCATATGGATTTGAGTGACTACACCTGTCAACCCTCTGAATGCACTTGATACAAATTGGTGTCAGCTTTTTTGACGAAATCATGAATTAAGACCGATTTGGTCTTGAATTCAGTTTGCGTGAATTGCACTCTAAAAAACTCGTCTGTTGACTGTGAACACGGCTATATTCTGACAACTTTTCTGGAAAGCTAAAAATAGCCTATCAAAAAGCAATTTTCACGAAAAATTCTGAGATATGGGTTTTGTCTAGAAAATGATTCTAAGACAACCCAAAATGTCAGATTTGCAAAAATTTGACTTCTACTCAACCATGCAAGGAATTTTCAGTTGAGAAAATTAGAGCCTCGCAAACTGATGCTCTGGAGTAAATTTTCCTGAAAAATTCTGGCACATGGGTTTTCTCGAGGAAGCTATTTCGAATCAACCCAGATGATTTGTTTTGTCAAAATCTGCCAATTCTTCAAACATGTGAAAGAATTTAAGACGAGAAATAGAAGAATTTAAGAAAGAAGAATGAGGTTTTGATGCTTTTCTCCTATTAAAATTGCCACTCTGCCTTGAATTCTGCTGATGAATCTGGACTTGTACCTGCAAAAGAATGTTTTTTTTTATGCCTTTGCCATTGATTGTTGATGAAAATTCGCCCAACTCTGGAAAGAATTCACCTCTGCTCAAGCTAGATGAATGAAATGATAGACGCCATGCTTGCACAAATAGAGCAAATTCGCACTATAAAAGCATGACTGCAAGATTTAAAACCTCGACTGCGGAAAGAATTATCTGATTGGACCCCCTTCAATTGAATTGTGACTAACTCGGAGTTCTGGATTAAAATAATAATAAAAATATTCATCTTGCCCTTACATGCGAATTTGAGTTTCATCATTAAAAAGGTGTCGATAATAAATTATTGAAGAAAATCGCCATTTAATGCCTTAGCATGCAAAATAAATATTAAATATTATTTGTAATCAGTTAGCAAAAAAGCACAGCATCTGGATGCACTCAGCAAACTTCACTGATTCTGACAAGTCTTTATTTGACCCTCCAGGTGTCCATTTGCTCAAGATACGACGTTTTTTATTAACTTCCTACTTTGTAGCTGACTACAAAGTTACAGTTGACCATATTCAACACTGATTTCCGAATGATTGAGCAAGGTTGTGACTGCACCGAGATATTCATCGCAAAGCCTGCAGAGCAAGGATGAAATGTCTCCTGGGAGCTGCAACTGCAAAATCCAACGTTTAACACCTCAAAAAATTAGGCGCCTTTGATTAAATTGATTTTACGACACCAAACTTAGCCATTTCTCCATTCTGCCATCTAACGCTTCAAATGGCTGCTGACGAAGAACAATGAACCCTACTGACTGGATGGTAGGCTCACTGAGTGATTGGAAGTATTCCGCATCCAACGACTGTATGGAAAGCACCAAAGGACTGCATTAAGGACCCCAAAAGGAAAATCGCCCCTGGCCTGTGAAGGCTCAAACACCATTTTGTCAAAAGTGTGACTTTCAACCAGATGCCCTACTTTGACCCCTAATATCGGGAGCTGGAGTGCTCCGATTCGCGCACCATCTGTCTTAACGCATAGCCAGAAGGACCTACGAGAGATGTCTCTAGAGGTGACGAAGCGAGAAAACTGCTTCTAAGACCTCAAAGAGACGATAGCATTTTTTATTTAAAATATACGCTCCATACTTGGCCATTTTCTAGATGTCTTCACTTTTCAGCATTCTACAAAGACCTCGCACGTACGAGCGTTTGCCAAATCCTGAAGTCTGACGGCTGGGCTCGTTGGATAGCTGGAGTAATTCCTCACAAGTCTCGTGAAGACCTTGAAAGCTAAAAACTCCATCTGACAGGCCTAAAGGTTGGGCGCCCCTGGCCTACAGAAGTACAGATGAAAATACCACATTTCTCCACCCTCTGATTTACGTGTCTGGTAGAATCTCTGCCACGATTACTCGGAATGTCGGATTGACTAACTGACTAGTGCACTGTGAAGCTAGACTAGATTAGCACAGATGTCAAGAAGACCTCATCTGCAATCTCATTCATCTCAAGGGTTATTTTGGAGGGCGCCCCTGGGCTACAGGGGCGCAATTTTGCTTTTGGAGAAATTTCTATGATGTGAAGTCTCCTCATAACCTCATCTTTTGATCTTGACTACCGAAGCTCTAGGTCTCGAATGTCTACATTCGATAGCTCGTCGGAAAACTAGGCCAATTTGGAAGAGAATGAATGTAACTTACAAGCAAAAATAACCAAATCTGGACCTTCAAAGAGAAGGGTGCCCCTGGGCTACAAGGCTCAAAAGTTGTGAACTAACCATCCTTCGCAATATGCAACCTCTTGTACCTTCAACTTTTGACGTCAGTTGTCGGAGTTCTGCAACTCGGATGACTTCGCTGAATAGCTCGTCGGAAAGCTAGGCTAATTGTGAAGAGATTGACTACATTTACAAACAGAAGTAACAAGATCTGGGCCCTCAAAAAGAAGGGCGCCCCTAAGCTACAAGGGCGCAAATCTTCATTTTGCTAAAAATCTTCATCAATTTTTGTCTCTGTAAACACCCTCCTGGCCACTGAAACGACCATGTAGGAGTATAATTTCATCGTGAAGTGTTTCCTCATCATCACATGTCTCGTTCCGAGTCCCAGGTTTTGTTTATGAGCTCCAGGTATTGACCATCAGCTGCTTTTGACTAACACAACACTGACCAAAGTCCATGCTTGATATTGCCCAAAAACTGTATTTTACATCATTTTAGCAAAGTTTAGACTCTTTTAAACAAAATGCCTTGATGAAGCAAAAAAATTGGTTTGGGTACAACACAGTGGACTGTCCTAATGGCTGCGGCTAGCATCAAACTGAATACATTGCATAAGATATGAATTTCTGATAGCAAGAACCTGATAACAAGAGCTGTTCGGATTTGCTCATGAAGATTCTACACTCAAAAGTGTGTAGCAGCAGATTATTGCCCTCTTGCTCATGAAATCAAACCCTCTAGAAGTCGTCCCTAGCAGCCATGAAAGTGTGCATCAAATAAATTATATTCTCCACCATTGCCTTCAATGAACCCCTCAAAAGGATCGGCTAGGGAAGTAGGCTTGAGCGCTCCAACACCCACAATGATTCGGCCCTCCAAGAATGCAAGACAAATTAAATCATCCCTCTCTAATGTGCAATTCGACTTTCAAGAACAATCTGACATATGGCAGCAAACTGACATAAAGAAAGCATTCATATCACCATGAAATCGCCTTTATTTTCCATCCAAATTGACTCAAGTGAAATCTCCAAACCAAATTCTCCAAATTGCTCCAATAAACTGATATGAAATCTCTAATCCAAATTTGGCCAAAGGCCACAAAATTTGCAATGTAAGCACAAATTGAATTTCTGAAATGAAGCCCACAATTAGCAATAATTCAGCTGATAGTTTCACAACCTCAAAATTGCATAACCAATGAGAGTTTTCGTTCCCAATGGCTGGAAATGGCAGAAACCATAGCTGGCTCCTTCACCAAACAATCACATCAAAGCAAATATCAATTCCTGGATGATTAGAAGCTTGGCAAACCGTCTCTTTATACTTTTTCCCAAGGAAAGGTCAATTCCTCTAGAAGCTTCTCAAATAATAATATAATATTTGCACTTTACAAATATTAAAATATGACTTTATAATATAAAGTGCAAATATAGCATTATAACATAATATTAAAATAATTATTATTATTAAAGTTACCTTTAATAATAATTAAACATTATATCTTAACAAAACTCCTTATTTCTCCAATTCAACTGAATCCAGGAAAATGGAAACCATCAACTGACTAGGTAACTACCTCAAGGAGACCCCCTAACCATGCTCATTAGCCTACGAGGGTCAGGAATAGGCTAAATCCTCTGAAAAATGATGCTCACGAAAAATGGGGACATTACATCACGTGGAGAAAGAGAAGGGTGTTGAGTTCAACCAATAATGCACCTGCATAATACAGTGATCTGAATCCTTGGTGGTCCAGGGGACAACACTCTAGATGTGGATTTAGATGTACTATATGTGTCTGAAAACAATGTGGAGACAAGGATTGCTCAAGGGATAACACTCTAAATCTGGATTTCGATGTATTGTATGTGTAAGGAAACAATGTGGAAACAAGGATTCAAATAAAAATTGAACAGAAATTTCATTAATCTCTACATTTGGTACATGGAATACTCTAGAGGAAGATGTATTGTTGTGTAGTTTATCCCATTTATCCTATATTTACCTATCCATGTATGATTGTCACAAATGTGCATTTATAGATTACATATTCATGAAGGCAAAGTGTTATTATGGAAATTGAAAAGATTGAGCCTCCATATGTGAGGCTTCAACTCCTATAATTAAAATTTCAGCCGCTCATTGTGTTGACAGCTAGCATGTCATGAAAAAATTCCAAAAGGTGCATTGGATTGTTCTATGGTGTTCAGAGATGTTGAATGACATTATACATTGAGTTTTGGACTGTATATCCTACGTGTGCTAATGTATGTGGGAATAAATGTGGTGCACAACTCATATAGAGTTGCCTATGAAGATGTGTTGCATGATCCTTGGCACTATGCTAGTGATACATGATGCAGAGGGTTGCAGAAGAGTTGTACGATGTCTTCTAAGTTGCACAACATGGTTCCAAGCACTATGTATGTGGCATATGATGCAGTGAGCTATACACATTGGCGAGACATGATTCTTGGCATTTTGCACATTACACATGATTCAAGGAGTTGTGTGTGAGATGCACTACCATGCAAAAAGGCATGCATGACTGTGCAGTAGTGCACAAATCATTTACCCCTTTTTTAAAGGCAATCATCCCGATGGTACTAAAAGATATTTGTGCAATCTACGGTGATGGCAACACAACATCTTTGAACTATGGAATTATTTCAAGAACCCAATACCTCTTACCGAATTGTGATGCTCCAAGAATTGGCAACATATACACCTTGGTGATGATGCAAGTAGGGATGCCCAAGGACTCTATCACATGAGTCAATTGGTATGACATCACATACTACCTCCTCACAAAAAGGATGAATAGCATATGTAAGCGGCATTGAAAATTGATATGTATACCTTTAGTGCTACAAGAACTGATCCATCCCAAAATAAAAGGCTACAAATGAGACATGGTTCGTAAATTCAACTGTACAATGGAGGCTTTAGAAATTAGGTTCTTCATGTTATTGTCATCAACCAAAAAATCCAATGGCTAATCTTGCACTCGCATCTATGAATGGAAAAAGCGCTCTACTTCAACATCTATGGTGAATGTTGGAGTTGTGTTGAGACAAACAACTTCAAGGTCTATTTCTTCCACTTCAAGCTCATGTGAACTCTCTACTTTTGTGCGCAAACAAATTCTTGTACGCATGGCACTTTGTGTTGGAGTGGCAATTGGTTTTGTGTTTGCACACCATTTACCTATCTTGGACTATTTGTTCTTACTCAAAGGTGTTTTTTTGGCACAAGAGATTGGTCTTGTTTTCCTTTCATCATTGACTCCTTAATGATAGTCGAGTAGTGATAGGCTTCAAAAATCAACTTGACCTTTGCCAAATTCAATTTGGACCAAATGAATGGTCGCATGAGGACTCTATACTACTCTAATTAAAATGTGCCTAAATTCACATAGAGATCATGAAGGCATCAATGTAGGTGTGAATTATCTAGTTACATCCTTGTTGCAATTGTTGCCACTGAATATAACAGTTATCATAGACATCTTTAGAATAGTATTCATCCTTGAAGGCTTCCAAGAAGTTCTCCCAAATTGACTCAAATCTTTCTATTTGATCCTCCCATAGAGAATGGGCTTGCCAGTATTTCTTGATGGGTGAAGAGACTTTTAGAAGTATGGTCTTAATCGTTTCTTCATCAAAAAAATCATTCATAGAGATATGAATCTAGCTAGGTTAACTAGTTATTTACTACATCTACATCTACATCTGTTTTATCGTCAAACACAAGAACATCTAAATTCACTTGGACTCTAGGGGGAACTCAACCAACAAAATTTTTAACTAGCAATTGGGCCAATGGAACCACTAGTGTGAGGACTTAAGCAAATTGGTTGAACAAAAAATTCATTGTTCTCAAAGATCCTATACAATTTCATATTTGATCATCATGTGGACTACATCTTGAGCTTCTTCCATCTAAGCTCGTTTGACATGGCTTGCGAGATAATTTGATGGATCTCATGGTTTGACATCAAGGCTTAGATACTTCAATCTCATTTGATAGGCCATACAAGATGAATCACTCTGATACCAATGATCTGAAACCCAAGTTATCCAAGGCATAACACTCTAAATGTGGATTGAATACAAGAATTGGAATAGAAAATTTTATTAATCTATGCATTTTGTACATGGCATACTCTCGAGGGAGATGTATACTTGTGTATTTTCTCCTATCTATCCTATATCCACCTATCTATGTATTCTTATGTTATAGATGTACATATATAGATCCACCTATCTATGTATTCTTATGTTATAGATGTACATATATAGATTACATATTTGTGAAGACAAATGGTCATTATGGAAGTTGAAATGATTGAGCTTCAATATGTGATGCTTCGCATCCTTATGGTTAGAATTAAGGTTGCCTGATGTGCTAACAAATGGTGTGTCATGAAACAGCTCCAAAAGGTGTGTTAGATTTATGCACAATATTTTGAGATGTTGCACAACATCCTACATTTGAATTCTAGAACGTGTCATGTGTTGCCTAAGTTGCTAATGTGCGTAGGTGTACATGCAAAGGAAAACTCAATTAGAGTTGCCTATAAAGATGTGTAGCATGATCCTTGGTGTTACATGAGTGGCATATGATGTAAAGGGTTGCACAAGAGTTGTCGATGTCTTGAGTTGCATGGCATAGTTCCAAGCATTGTGTGAGTGGCACATGATGCACAAAGTTATGCACGTTGGCACAACATGATTCCTAGTACTACAAGCACAGCAGTTGGTGCAAGGAGCTACTTGGGAATTGCGTGTTAATATTAGGTGTTGTACACTTTACAAAAATGAGTAACATTGTATGTATTTAATATTTGTAATGTGTTGTAAATATAGGCCACATGGAAAAATGCACCCACATTCAAAACACATTACAACACTTGGTGTTTGTATCATGACGTGTGTAAGAGCATCTATGTCACTATAAGATGTGTAAGAACATCTAACATTGTAAGAAGAGTAAGAGAATCTATTACATGTACGAGTGAGATACAAAGTGAACTCAGGACACTAAAGAGACCTATGACTCATAATGATGGCATGCATAAAAGCATGTTGTAAAAAGTTTGAATGGGCCGAATTGGAGAGCCCAAGTTGGTGAGTGGAATATTTGACCTTGGGAGTTACATATTATCCCCAAAAGGTGCACTCACCATGACGGGGGGTGGAATTTGTGGAAACCAATTTCAACCATGGTTTTGGAAAACACTTATAGTTCTTGGTTTTGACTTGGTCGATATATTGGATGCTTCAAATAGAGGTTTTAGACACTTGTAGATTTGATGGGGTGATTTTTCCTAAATTTATAGACACAAGTTGAAGATCTCTACTGAAGGGTTGATACCAAGCAGCAAAAATCTTTTGGGGAAAAAATCAGAAAACCAAAAGTATGATTTTTTCAAAACATCAAGAAAAAATGAACTATCAAAAAATATTTAAAAACATAAAAACAGAGAAAAACCTACTATTTTTTAATTTAAAGTCATTTCAATAGCATAGAGATATAGAGAGAAATCTAGGGTGGCAACCCCTAGCGTGGTCAAGGGGCAATGCTTCTCATGGGGGTCTAGTCAACAACCAACGGGGTCAAGGGTAGTGCCCTTCACGGGGTCTAGGGGCAATGAGTTACAATGCCACTTCCACTAGCCCTACCATACGTACAAGTTGCCTCATCTAAAGAGATTTTTGGCAAGTTGTGCAACAATAACGTCTAAGTCAACACACTCAAGAGTTAAATCCCAATTCCTTGTCACCCTCTCATTGTAATCAAGTTTCTTATGTGACAAGAGATCCCAATAAATAATGGAGATTTAGGAGTGAAGACCTTGATGGGGTTGAGGGGCAGCACCCCTCGTAAAGATCTGGGAGTAACATAAGAAAATTACTTCGAGGGGATGTCCCCCTACCATCCCACCACTGTTGTTCAAGTCTTAGGGACATTTCTGAGATGCCCCCTAGTTTGGTGACTTCGAGATGTCCCAAAGACGTTTAGGAGACTTCAAGGTGTCTCCCAACCATCTCAGGGACTTCCAATTGTTGCAAAAATTAAGTGATGAATTTGTGAAAATGGCATTGCCATGAAGGTTTGTGAGGTTTTGAAGGCTCAGTCCCCCAAACTCCTACAAGGGGAGCTGCCCCTTGACCCCACTAGGGGATCTACCCCCACAAGGGGCACTACCCCTTGACCGCAAACCTCCACCCACCATTTTTAATGTTCAATGAAATCATTGCCATGTTTTTAATGTTTATTAGTTTAAACTTTACTTTGTATGTCAAAGTTTCATTTGCAATTCTTGTACTTATTCCTGATTTTACCCCAAACCTCTACCCACCATTGTTAATGTCAATGCAATCATTGCCATGTTTTTAATGTTTATTAGTTTAAACTTTACTTAGTATGTCAAAGTTTCATTTTCAATTCTTATACGTATTCCTTACACATCTTTTTATAACTAGCTTTTCAAGTACTATACGTATTTGTGCCCCCGCCGCCGCCACCCTCCCCCCCTCACTGCTCCCCTTCACCACCTCGCTACCCCTACACCGTCGTCCCCTCACTGTCCCCAAACTTAGGCCTTTGGTCCCCCCCATTCCCGAAACTCATCCCCCACCTCTCCACCAAGAAACTTCGTGGAACTATGTGAAAAACAAAATAAAAAAATTCACCTTACTCTATATTATTTTCATAGAACCAAAGAAAATTGTGGGAGGAAAACAAAAATGTATTTCATTTCTATTTCAGATATTTATATTTATTAATAGCTCTTAAAGTAAATCAAATAACGTTTATGAACAATTTGTAAACTCTACCATAATATACCACTTAATATCATATAATCGCAATTTTTTCGTGATTTTTGCTACTTTGGTTGATATTCTCAAAGTGTATTATAATTTGGAAATTGCAATTAATTCATTGAGTGGTCCTTTGATGATGTTTTTTTTTTCCAAAAGGGTTTTCCCAAGGTATAGGTAGTGTTGTGTTTGATTGATGTTGAAATTGTTTAGTGGTGCATAGATCATACCCCTTATAACTCCTATTATAAATAAATTATATCAAAACATCGAATAGGAGGTCTTTGAAGAGAAAAATAAACCTTTGAATGAATCTGAAATGTCTTAAAACCTATACTTTGATTGGCCACATTCCTATGTTTTCTTACAAAGACAAAAAATCTTAAAGTTCCTATTTCGTAGACCATATGCATGTTTGAATGATGTGATTTAACAAAGAAAGTTGGTTTTGTGGGTCTTGAACTCATTATCTCCCACATCAAAAGCAATGACTTAGAGAATTCCCTCACACCAACTATCTAAGCACAAATATATATAGCTTTACTGCATTATTTATTTGCACTCTATTTATTGTTTATCTATGGACAAAATGGTAGTGCCCAATTTTGAACTCATGACCATACACCTACAAAGATAATTCTTTAACCAACTTTGCTGCACATTTACACTGATTTCAAGTAAGTCACTCACATTCTACTAACATCAAACAGCCAGTAGAAAATAAAATAAAATGAAACATGAAGATGCTTTCAATGTGCAAACCACTGTGACAACTTACTAACAAGGAATAATTTATGATACTAAATCAACCAATCCCAAGATAGTGTTGGACATTGTTTCCTAACTGAACATACAAATTTGATGTACATGGTGAAATCCACATCGAATAAGCAAAAGGTGATCCACTATATGGCAAGTGTTTTGCTGCCTTTACTACCAAGTGAACTCTTTTGTTGCGCTATTGACACATCCAACACACTGTTTAACAAAATTTTGACAAGCCAAAAATAGAAAAATAAGTTCAATTACATGCTAGTGAACATCTTGGAGATGGAAGGCCCACAAGCTGACAACTACATTGTCCATCAATGGCTAGTCTTTCAATCAATGTGCAAAGAGCCAGCAAAAAGTCACATCATGAATGAGAAATACTATCCATAACATTAACTACACAGGGTGATTTACAGGCTTTTGCATTTGGCTTATATAAGCCATTCTTTCAACCATTTCAACCTCCTAACAACCACATAAAAAACTGATCACTACTCAATAAACACATTGTCATAACATTACATTAACCTACTAACATAATAACACTAACCACAAAAACAAAGTTTTGGATCATAGTATCCACCATACCAGATAGATTTATTTATTCCATTTATATTTCACAATGTATTTCCTGTCTTGTTGATGTGTTTTTCGTGACCACACCAACACAGAATAAAGTTTCCAACAGATACTCTATCCTCTCTTGATCAAAGTATTCCGCATGCTAAGATTGCAAGAAAGTTCATGCGTTCAACTCCAAGGTTCCTTTATGCAGCAGATAGTCTCAGTTGGCTTGATGTGATTTGCTGGTAATCTCAAGGGGGGCTTACGCAATTGTTCAGTAGCGGACAACAAACATCAGATTAAAGGGTTTCACGTGGTTCGAATGATTTGGCAGGTAAGTGCAAGTTTCCTAACACTAACCAGAAATGAACTGAATTTAAATGAGTGCAAGGATAAGAGATGCTATAATTCTACTCTAAGGTGTGCGACATGGCGATCAATTCTCGTAGACTTCAACCGAGCTTTGCTTTGCCTCGCTTCAGACAGCTTCCACAAAACCGGTGCAATCTTCAGAGGAGTAATCAAAGGTATTCAATCATGATTCAACATGAAGACACCATCACAACGACGCATGCCAACATATAAACCATAATCGAAGTTAAGTTCACAATGTTCCAATTGACCACGCAAGGCGAACCCACTGTCAGCAAGCCCACTAGTGGTATGGATAAGCGAAGTTTTGTTCAAATTAAGCACCACATTCCACAATTACTAACTACTTACATGAAATGAAATCTACTTTACTTTAAGATACTTCAAGATACTAAGTGAATTGGAAGGACGAAGAAGCCTCGCTAGCTACTCACAACAAAAGAAGAGATCACCATCAATGATAACTCTTTTTATTGAGAGAGTGTTCACAACAACTTCTTACAAAGTATTCAAATGGAAGACTTTCCTTCCTTTTCAATCTAAGCTAAACTATCAAACTACGCTACCTTCTATTCTATCAATCTCCCTCTATTCCTTCTTTGCTATTCTAATGAGGTACAAATGAGGGGGGATGCCCCTTTATATAGCTGGCCAAGTCCAATGGACGGCTCAGATCGAGCCATATAAGCCCTAACCCTAAAAACCGCCACCAAGAAAAGTGGGGTAATAAATGAGCAATTAATGTCCACCATCTTTCTAGAAGATTCTTGTCCATAGACACGTTCGCATTGTTCTTGTTCCTCTTCTCAACTGCAAACTGGATGAGTCTGATCATTATGGCTTCAACTTCTTCCTTAGTCTTGAGGGCATTTCAGTGCTTGAGGATGATCTTCTTCTTAGCTGTCACTCTTCAACTCTTCAACGCCCGAGCCTTCATTATTTTTCCATCCCTGATCCTGAAGGATTCTTCAGTCGTGGACTCGAGCATTTCTTCCCTCGCCATCTACCTCTCTAAATTGAGTGCATATTAGGTTATTCCAACACTTAGCCATTTCTTCCAACATGCAACTTTTCTTCTTTCAAGGTTGTAATGTTGTCTTGGATTACTTGCTTCATCGCTTCAAGTCATCGTGCTCTGGCCCCAGCATTCATCCTGCAAAACAGATAAAAAGAAGAGCATCAGAACACTTATAATAAAAATTCACTTTACTCACTTGATATCCATATTCTGATCTCCAAGGTCTGAGTGATCTAGTTCATCCTTTTCCTCTAGCAAACTTCATCTTCAAATTCTTCATGCCTTAGCCAAATTTCCAACCCATCTGCCTTAGAAATAATTTATTTCCTCTAGAAAATTCATCAACCAGGCGCCCGAGTGAAATTTAAATCTTAAAGTCCTTGGCAAGGTGTGGAAAATTTTAAAATCATCTCCTTGTCGAAGATATCCAGTACCCAGAAGAAAATTCCCCTCAGAAAATGCCAAATTCATGTGTATTACTATGAAGGGGTACATTTAATTTTTGCAATTTATACCTTAGAAAAAATATTTCAACATCAAAGTTCATCTTTACTCTTCCTCTCTGGGCGTATTTTTTTTTCTCTTGCTTTGCCTTGGACAATTTTATCCAACTTCATGAAGCTGGCGCATTTTGACTCCTCCTCTGCCAGTTTGTACATGCCTTAGTAAACTTTATCATCCCCTCCCAAGGTTAGGCGTATTTCTCTAGGGGAGGAGAGATTTCAACACTTAGAAAAAAAATTCATTATCACTATGAACATGGGCGCATATGAAAGGTCTAGGAGGAATTTCATTTTGCCTTAGATAAATTTTCTCTCATCCATCTCCAATCATGGGCGCATTTGAGGTGTAGTGAAGGAATTAACAATACTTGGAACATTTTTTAAAGAGCCACCACCTTCAACATCTTTGGGCGCATATCAAAGGTCATGGAGGAAATTTTAACACTCAACTTTTTTTCCTTTAGCTACCAGCCAACTTGGGCGCACTTGGGACCCTCTACAGGAATTTTACAACACTTAATAACTTCTTCAAGCACCTTTCCAATATGGGCACATTTGGGGGGTCATGGAGGAATTCTTCATGACTTAGAAACTTTCTTAGTTCTATCTCCATCAAGGGTGCATCTAGGGGGTCCTGCAGGAACTCAACACTTAGAAACCTTTCCAACGTCCTCCATAGTCTAGCAAGTTGGGCGCATTTGAGGTACCAAGGAGGAATTTCCAACGCCTTGAACATGTCTTAGCTCCACCTCCAACATGGGCGCATTCAAGGGGTCAAGGAGGAATTTAAACTTTCCTTTACTACTTCTCTCCTTGGGCACATTTGAGGTGTGGAGCAGGAATTCTTCATGACTTAAACATTTTTTTATTACCTCCTTCCTGATGATGGCACATTTGAGGGGTCAAGCAGGAAATTTCACATACTTGAAAACTTTTTATCATCTTCATCAAGTTGAGGGCGCATTTAGGGGGCTGAGCAGGAAATTTCACATACTTAGCCACTTTTTTCATTCTTCTGCCAGTCATCCAACATGGGCGCATTTCAAGGGGTGAGCAGGAAATTTCACATACTTGGACATTTTTTAGCTTGCTTGCCCTTGTTTACTATATTTAGTAAGTTTCTGGTTTTCACCCTTCTGAAGCTTGGATTGATTTAAAATTTTCACCATAGGACCTTCATGATCTAGTTGATCTGTTCACATTGCCATCTTGCACCGACCTGCTATTTATAGCATGTTTCTGGAGGTGATTTACTATTTATAGTAACTCCTTGGTTTCAGGACTTCTGCAACTCCGCTTAACTTGAAATCTGACTGATGTGATCCTCATGGGTTGACTGGCCTGTTCACACTGGTGTCTCGCGCTGACTTGCTATTTACAGCCTGTTTCAGAAGTGACTTACTATTTATAGTAAGTGCTCGAATTGCCTTCAAATTTTACCAGTGGATTCCTTGAAAGATACTGATCGCAATGGGATACGCTGGCTTTCGGAGATTCTGGCATTTGACCCCTCATTTTAGGTCCTAGAGCTAGAAACCCTAATCTGACTTGCATATTGCTCAAATGATCTTCGTTTGACCCCGTTACTGTTGCAGTTCGCTCTATTCGTGATGTTGAAGTGCTGGAGAGCTACCAGAGTGATCCTGCTAAAAATAGTAAGTGTCCGAAAAAGTGACCAATCAGTTGCCAGATGTGTTTGCATGTCACATAGCCCGAGAGATCTCACAAAACCCAGGAAAACCCAGCAAACTGGATTGCATGCGGGCATTGGCTAAAAATAGTAAGTTCCTGAAAAGTGATCAACTCTACCTGCATGTCACCTTGCTGCATAGCTCTTGAAAAACCCATGATGAATATGTTGACATGCACTGAAAAATTTTGCATGCAAACCCTAAAATTAGCCTCCAAAGACAACTCTTGAAAAAGGTCTTGATCCTGGTTTGCATGTTACATCGCTGCGAAGCTCCCGAAAAACCCACAAAGAATATCCAGACATGCGTTAGAAGACTCAACGTACAGAGCCCACAAAATAGTCTTGAAGTGAAATTTGTTGAAATTATCATCTCATCTTGCATGGTACTTATCACCAGCGTGGAGTCTCGGAAAACCAATATTCTCTAGACATTACGCGAAAACTGCGTATGCAAACCCTAAAAATGGCCTCTGAAGCCCAGACTCCTAAAAATAGCAAGTTGTTAGATTCAACTCAAAATTTGATGGCAAGCAGCTTAAGATGCTCAGGACGCAGTGTCAAGCTTAGACTTTAATTCGCTCACTCAATTTGACTTCAAACTGGCCGAAAGATTCAAAACCCTAATTTCTCAAACTTGGCCAAATTCCAAGTTTAAGCTCAAAACGGGCACATCCCAGGGAAAAGGCAGTGAACAAAAGAAAGTATTGGGAAAACAAAGCAAAAGACTAAAGAATGGAGCAAAAGAAATAATGGGGGTCCCCATTTTGAATGGGATGATGTGAAAGATCACAACATGTCAACAAGCTACAACTAAGATAAGCTATTAAGTGTTCCACGCTGACAAAAAGCCTTAGTTTCCTGGGCGTCCCCATCTCAGAGACTTAGGGACTTGGGTGGGACGTCCCCTTGCAGCCCCACCACCAACACTGCAACCCCACCACCACCATTGTCTCCAAGATGTCATCGAGACTTTGAGGCGTGCCCAAGACGTCCAGGGGACTCCTAGGAGTCTCTGAACCATCTCAAAGACCTCCAAACATCTCCTCCTGCCAAACGACCAAAAAGCAAATCTTTTTAAAAAAACCAAATTTTCTTTGAACTCTATGCCCAAGGCCAAACCCTAATGGCCTATTGGCCCCACACAAGCCTCACAAACTCTAAAAAAATTGGCTCCTATCCTCATTTCAATTCACAAAAAAAAATCAACAAGAAGCTAATAGTGTTAATGTAAGAGTGAAAGTTGCAAGTGTAAGGTGAAAGAGTGAGAATGAAGATCAAGAGGGTTGAGGAAGAGCAAGAAGAGGAGTGATGTCAAGTTAATGTTCACTTCAAAATTCAAATGTTTAAAACTAGTTTTCCAAAGTTTCATTTGTAATTCTTATACATCTTATAACTATTTTTTTCAAGTACTATAAGCATATCAGTGTCGCTGCCCTACCGGCACCCCACCACCATCCCCCCACCATCCCCAAACTTGGGCCCTCGATCCCCCCGTCCCCAAAACCCATCCCCACATCCCTACGCCCCCCCGTCAAGAAACTCCGTGGAACTATGGCTATTATATTCAATCCTGCATCCCATAACACAATACATTTTCTACTGCCATTCATTGCTAGGGTGCTCTACTACTGAACTTGTCTTTTATGATAAATTTCCAAAACAAAAAAATAATTTGCATGTATGAGTGAGCTAAAAATTAAATGAGAAAAGCAAGATTAAATAAAAACCATAATTTAAATTAGCTTTGGAAAAAGGGGCATTCCAACATTGGAGACATATATTAACCAAGTTCAAAAGGTTCCTAGTTTCAAACCATATAGTCGAACATGGCAGCATAAGGCATCTTAAATGGGCTTAGGAGAGTCATGAACATACTTTGAAAGAGTATGTGAAACACTGAAAAGGAATCCATCCTTTTTTCCAGACTAGGAAAACTTGACTCCAACTTTGGGGTTCAAGTCAAGTCAACCATGCGTCCTAGTTGGAATTTCCATTGTTGACATTGAAAAACTTGCAATGCAACAAATTTTTGTACATAGCATATATCTAGTCACTGCAAACTAAGAATATACTCAAACTTTTGTTATCTAGAACTCTACAAGTTGCAACCATCTTGGCCACCATGATCCATCATGTATTCACCATGCATATCAAACCAATACATCATCTGAAGATATGTCAACAATGGTTTTATCATTTATAATGATAAATTCAACATAAATGTATATTGATAGCAGTCCCCATAAACTCTTTTCAACCTTGAAATGGTATATTATAGGAATGCAGCCCAAATAAAAGAGAACCAGAACTTCTCTTGCA
>VDFB02074863.1:0-24682 GCA_007258455.2 Sequoia sempervirens | reverse complement strand
ATATCAAAGAAGCTGCACTCGCCATTGCATTCGCATGCCTATTATCTTTCCATGGGATGTTATCAATGATAAACAAATCAAATTTCTCTAACAGAGTCATTGTAATACTCTTGTATTTCGATATTTTTTCATGCTTCACTTGATATGTTCCATTTATTTGTTTAATGATTAATTAATGTTTTAATGTTTTGGGCTCCTAGAGTTAAAGTGGCACATAATCCAACAATTAACACTTCATACTCTATGGTATTGTTTATGCATAGGAAATTTAATCGATATGATAAGGGAATAGGTTTTCCTCCAGGCGTAGCTATTATAACTCCCACGTCAAAGCTTGTTATGTACTTAGATCCATCAAAATACAATTCCCATGCATTTTCATGTTCCTGAATAGTTAATACACCCTCATTGAGAAATGATTCTTCATTAGGTAATGCTAGGGGGGAAGAAGCATCAACTAACTAGTCATTTAAGGCTTGTCTTTTAATTGCTTTTTGTGAAATGAACTTAAGGTCAAACTCAGTCAACAACATAACCCATTTAGCTAAGTGTCCTGATAATTTTTTTTTAGCAAAAAGATATTTTAAAGCATCAAATTTTGTTATCACATGTATTTCAACATTCAATAAGTAATGTCGCAACTTACTAGTAGTGAATACAAGAGCCAAACATTGTTTCTCTAGATCATTGTGTATCATTTCTCGTAATCACTCAAAGTTTGACTAATGTAATAAACAGGATGATCTTTACCATTTTCATCTTTTTGAGTCAACAATACTACAAGAGAATGGGCTAATGCTACTGTATAAAGGATGAATGGTTTGTTTTGCATAGTAGGTTGTAAATAGGAGTAGCAAGATAATCTTTCAAACTCTCAAAATCTTATTTGAAACCCGCATTCCAATTAAACTAAACTTCTTTCTTCATGATATATTTAAATGGTAACGTTCAATCCACTAAGGATGCCACAAAATGACAAATGGCTTGAATTCTTCCCTATAAGGTACCCAATTGAGACATGTTTCTAGGAGGTGGCATGTCAACTATAACATCAATTTTCTTCATTTCCACATTGATGCCTCTATGAGATATGACAAAACCTAGAAGTTTTCCACTATCTACACCAAAGACACTTTTTCAAATTCAATCTCATGTTGTATTTTCACATTCATGAAAATATTTTCCAAAGGAAATTTATATTGTCTTGTCTTGTTAAATATTTGGCTAGAATATCATCAACATAGTGTTCCAAAATCTTATGTATGTAATCATGAAATATTAATTTCATAGCTCATTGATATGTTGTGCCTGCATTCTTCAATCCAAAAGGCATCATTACCCAACAAAATATTCCCCAAGATGTTGTAAATGTTGTTTTGTACTGATCTTGAGGGTTGATAAAGATTTGATTGTACCTAGAAAATCCAACCATGAATGAAAACAAAGCATGTCCCATAGTCGATTCTACTATCATGTCAATATTAGGAAGGAGAAAGTCATCTTTTAAAGATTCTTTATTTAAATCATGAAATTTCATACACATCCTACTATGATTGTCTGGTTTTGTGACTATGACAATGTTTGAGATCCAAAGAGAATAATCTATAGGTCTTATAAAACCAACTTCAAGGAGCTTTTCAATCTCGGCCTTAACCAATAAGGCTATCTTAGGGTTCATTTTTTGAATCTTTTGTCAAACAGGCTTAGCATTTTCAGTGAGGACTATATTGTGTGTTACAATCTTAGGGTCAATTCCCGACATATCTGAATAATTCCAAGAAATTTTTTTGGGAAATTCATGAAGTAAAGTTGCATGGTCCTCTGGTTTTTCATCATCAAGGCACTTTCCTATCTTAATCACTTTTTCTTCATTGTTAACATCCATCAATATGTCCATGGTATCTCCTAAAGGAAGTACATTTTTTCTCAGAAATTTAGGGTTGTATTCTTCTTTATTCATTTCAATCTCACTACTTTCCTCTTCTTCATCTTTTTGCTTGGTAGTAATCATAGTGCATGTAAGTCGTTTCTTTTTAGGGGGAGTAAATATTTTATCATAAAATCATAGCATTTGTTTCAAGGCTTCATCATCTTCAAAAAACTTCAATGATGCTTCACAAGTTGTATCAATCAATTCCAAATGCTTCAAGGTGAGAGTTGTTTTAGGATTACACATGATGGTGTTGATGTTTAGTGATGGTCTCTTTGTTGCTTGCGTAATCTTAGAAGGGCAATATCCCAAACTACTTTTTGTTTCTTGCGTAGTAGGTTATATAGGAACACAAATAACTTGTTCTTTATTTCCACTGTAACCAAGTTGTTTCATGAACTCAGGTATGTGCAGGATCATCATGGCAAAAAAAGGCCCTTAAGTGGTGAAAAATTCAAAAAAATCAGAGTTAGGCAACTTGACGTAAAAATTTGAATAAGTTATCTATATTGTTTCAAAAATATGTAAAAATAGAATTTGTAGAAAATTGAATGTAGTTTCTAAACTACTAGGTTTATTTAAAAAAATAAATCTATTTGGTGAAATTTTGAAATTTTAATGAGTACTTAAATTTCAGGGAAAAATAAGTACTTAGGGGTCTGTCTGGCCACCCTAACCACAATAAAATGATAATATTTTTTTATAAGATTTAAGATATAAGTAGATGACCCATGTCCCGATGTGATGCATATTTTTTTGTAATTTTTTTCCAAGTAAATAATTAATTAGGAATTTTTAATTACAACTTTTAAAAAATATAAAAACTCGTATGTCTAACCACCTTAACTATGTCAAATCTTCATGAAATTCATTTTTATTTTTTTTAATCCTATAGTATGCAAAGCATAGAATGTGACACATGTTTTGGATTCAAAAAATGTGATATAGTTTGAAAGCCATAGATGTTTTTCAATCAACCTATTAATCAGGACTTTAGTCATAGTTCAAATAGAAAATGAATAATATTTATTTATTAAATTCAAAATAAAGCATAATTTATATTAGTGGAAAGCTAAGAATCTCCTTTAAAAACCCTTTTCGTTTCATCAATTTTAGGTAGAAGAAAAGTCATCAACCACATACCCTACACATGCCCATCATATCGCCACTTTTTAGCCCATCATGATCCTGCACATACCCACTCATAGCCTTTTCCATTAAGTATTTCCATTTATTTCGAGTTTGGTGGTTGTTGATAATCTATCTCATCAAATTTTGTTGTATAATTTGTGTCTTCTTCTAGAGTAGATGAGGTAGATGCTTGTGAGTTTTCTTCTAAATTATACATTGACATCACCATTGGTTTCTTTTTCTTTTCATCTTCTTTACTTGTGATATGTATTCTCCAATAAATGAGGGTGTGAACTCTAAGGAACCCCAATCATAATCCAATAATTTTGAAACTATTTCCATCTCTTTTTTTTCCCTCTTTCATAGGTTCTATGTTTGATGTTGAAATTAATGTGTTTAGAGGACTTTTCGCTCCTTTTTCAACTTGTAAGTAACTTTCAGGCTCAAGGTCTATTTCAATTTGGTATACCTTATTGTTATAGAAATACTTCATGATAAAATGAAGAGTAGAAGGCACCACATGCATATAATGAATCCAAGGTCTTCCTAAAAGAAGATTGTATAAAAGGTCATGAGGCATAACATGGATAGGAGTTTGTAAGGTAGCCTTTCCAATTGTAATAGGTAAAGTAATCACACCAAGCAATTTCTTTCCTACATTGTCAAATCCTTGAATCGATAAGGAATCAACTTCAATTTTTTATTTATCCACACCTAGAATATCTAGAAGATTCACACTACACACATTAAGGGTTGAGTCATTATCAACAAGGGTTATTTTTATTCCTGTTCTATTGAATTTGGCTATTATCATGAAGGCATCATGTTTTATTCTCATCTCCAAGGGAGGTAGGTCATGTTGGTGAAAAGTAAAGTCTACATTAATTGTATTCATTCCTTTAATTAGGGATGCCACATCACTTGCATTTATATTAGGGGGATCACAACTTGTTGTAAGGCTATTTGAAGCATGGTGTGATAATTAGGGGAGTTTGAATCAAGTACCATAGGGATATTTTTGCGGGAGTATTCTTAAGTTGTTCAACAAGATCATACTCCTTTCCACTATTCGAAGGCAAATGAGGGGCACTAGGAAAGACAGAGTTGGGTAAAGGTAAGGATGTTGGGGTTGTTTGTCTAAGTTGTGGATTGTTTCTAGTGTTATATGTATGAGAAATAGTATTATGACTTGATTGTTGCAAAACATTATTCTTAGGTGGTTCAAGAGTGTAAATAGGTTTGTTTTGAGTTTGAGGTTTGTGTGAAGGTGGGTAAAGGATAAGTTGAGGTTGAATCACATTAACATCTCTTGGTTTTCATTTTTCATAACAAGCCTTAGTGGATAAAATTTGTGAGATGAACTCCTCAAGCCCACTTTGTCTAACATTTCAAATTCATCACTACTAAAAGGATTGAGGGTGAGGTTAACTTGGAAAAAGATATTTGACATAGTCAATTAACTATACTTTCTCCAAGTGGTTTATTTGTTTGTAGGTGTTTTTGGTTTTGTTTTCTAATTGATGCCAAATGTAATCTAATCTAATTGAACTATGAACTAATGTTGAAAATGAAAATTACAGGAATCTAATTCTATCCATAATTGCAATGAATGTAAATTATGCTTAAGCTAATGATTTGAATGTAACAAAAGTTATGAAAACTGAAACAAAAATATTTTAACAACAAACAAAAGCCTAGAAACATGGAATTCAATGTTGTAAAGTGTAGTTTAAAATCTTCACTGGGGCTAAATTTCCTAGAGGGGTGTATGAGTCCTAGTGAGTTTTTTTCACAATTTTTAGTAAATTTCAAGTGATTTTTATACTTTTTAGTTTGTATGATCTATAACCTAAATGAAAATGCATATTTCACATGATTTTCAATGATTTGAGGTACAAAAATGTAACCTATATATACACTTTCACTAGTGCAAAATTAGAAACCTTAGAATGTCAATTAACTAATGCAAAATCCTAATGCAATGTTAATGCAAGCAAAATCTAGGATGATAATGCACTCCAAATCATAATTATGATGTTCTAAATGTAGGTTCACCAAAATGAGATACAAAAAATGGTTATTTTCTTTCATATGGTTGAGAAGATAGAGAAAACACACTTCCCAATTATCTCATTGAAGGGAAACCCTAGAGATCTCAATCTAAGATATGCAAAGGAGAAAGAGATCTTGCAATAGGGTTATCCTAGGGTCTAATTGTAAACTAATGAGGGGTTCACCACCAAGCTAGGGCTTGGAAAGACAAGTGAAATGCAAGATGTAATGCTTAACCCTAATATGATGCAGTTTGTAGACACATAAAATTGACCTAGGCCTGCAAACTTTATTTTTCTCCATATTTCTTCTCAACATAATTAAAATACTATAGTCCAAATTCAATTATTAATTAAATAATTCTTAATTATTTAATTAATTCATATCTTGTATTCCTCCTGACTATTTAAATAAATAAATTACATTTATTTTATTCGCGAATTTCTTATGTCCCTCTATAATTAAATAAATTCCTAAATTTATTTAATTATTATTTCTCTACTATTTCCTCCTGATTATTTAAATACATCATTAATTTTTTATGTCTTCTTATAATTACATAAGTTTCTATGATTTATTTAATTATTGTCCACCTTGACTTTCCTTTTAATTTTAAATAAAGTCATTTATTTAAATTTCCCACTTTCTCAATTATTTAATTAATTTATATCTTTTATTCCTCTTGGCTATTTAAATAAATAAATTACATTTATTTTATTTAAATATGTCGCTAATTTCTTATGTCCCTTTATAATTAAATAAATTCCTAAATTTATTTAATTATTATTTGTCTACTATTTCCAAGACTCCTAATTATTTAAATAAATAAACTTTATTTATTTATTTAAATATGTCATTAATTCTTTATGTCTTCTTATAATTAAATAAATTTCTATGATTTATTTAATTATTGTCCACCTTGACTTTTCTTCTAATTTTAAATAAAGTCATTTATTTAAATTCCCCACTTTCTATTTTTCCACCAAGTAAATAATTTGAAATAATTATTTATGTCACATGACCCCCACCACTTTTGAATTAAATTATTTTTTAATTCAAAAGGTCAACTTAGCCTCTTAAATCAAATAATTTTAAATTATTATTTGATTTTCTAGCAATCTCTTTTTCCGTGCCTAATATCTTCTTGTCACATGCATCCTTGACCTTTGATTTGATTTTCCTAAAATCAAATCTCAACCCTTCATTTCAAATTTTACCCTAATTTTTCCCTAACCCTAATTGTTAGTTGTCACATGCAATTTCAGCTTTTGATCTTAGGGCTTTGTCAAACTTTCAATCCTAGCCATTCATCCAAAATTGGATTTTATATAAAAAAGAAATTTTAACCTCATTTGGACATCTTATGACTTTAGGCTTGCATCTCTCATGCTTGCAATTTCTAAGTACTCTTGCACTTCGAGTCAACCCTTCAATATTCGCTTAGGTCTTTGTCATAGGTCATAGTTGCTCACAAAAATCTGAGGGTAGATATCATTTTATAGCAAATGGAGAGGGGCAATGAAGGTCAATCATGGAGGGCATGAAGGCTGCTTGGTGAAATACGTCCTTTATTTTATGTTATTTTCCTCCTTTATGCTTCATTACATTTATCTAGGGTTTTTTTATGCATTTTATTTCATGCTAACATAGATTTTTACCTTAGTTGCACAATCTTTAACTAAATGACCTAAAAATTCATGTAAATTAGAATAAAGAGGTGAGATGTCAAAATTATGCACTTGGAAACTTGAAGAAGGGTGGAATGAGCCCTGAATTGTTGGAAATTCTAAAATTTTGGCACACTAGGACTCATACACCAGTCTAGGTGTATCAATCCCAGATCAGGGTTTCTTGGCGATAACTAGTTTCTAAAAAAAAGGTATCTAGAATTACAAAAATCTAGAAAAATGTCTGTAGTGGGACTCATACACCACTTCTAGTGTATCAATCCCATTTAGCTTTTTTCAAGAATTCAAAGTTTAAATATGTGCTCCAATCTCTGTTATTTCCTTCCAAACTAATTTTCGGATCTGAATCTATGAAAAGACCTAAAAAACAAAATATAGACTTGATTCGCTTATGTAAATATGAATGTAAATAGGAATGTGAACCCTAACCTTAAGTGTTTCAAAGATTTGGAAATCTAAAATGCAATGCAACCCTATTATAATGTGCAAGAATGAGACACATGAATGAAACATGAAGATGAATGACTCGCTTTGAGAGATCTCTAATCACCCGAATGAGCCCTAATGATGATTGTACCTTCCTTAGGCTAAATGTAGAGTGATAATGGAGGATGGAATCACTTAGGAAACAAGTCATTAGGATTGGCTTGATGGCTAGTTACATCACCCCAACCTAGAATCCATCATGATTCACCATAGACAACCATGATCAACCCTTGAAAAAACTAGATCTTGAATGAAAGTGAGCTTGGAGACTTGCAAAAACACTTTAATGCTACTCCACGACTTCAACTTTACTTGCTTTTGAAACTTGAATGCTCTTGTGAAAAAATGCTTGAAGACTCTTGAATGCTTGGATCGTGAAATTGCTCTTGAAAATGCTTGCTTAAAGATGAAATAATGAATTAGAAGCTTGATTATATAGGAATTAACACCTAATTTATCATTATTCAGATCTCAAAAGCTGACATCAATCAACAATTTGACTTAAAAAGTTAAATTTCCCACTCAAACCCTAAAAAAGCCACAAATGGGACTCATATGCCACCTCTAGCATATGGATCCCACCTAGGTGGACTCATACGCCCAAGGTGGCATATGATTCCCACCCTAGATTTTCGGGGTGGGTTCTTAAAATTTTAAGTGTTTTTGATGATTTTGTCTAGTTTTTAGCTGAAATAAGCCTCAAGATATGAAATAAAAGGTCTAAGGGACCTACTAATGATGATTTAAAGGGTAATTAATGCAAGGGTATTAAAATAGGTCCAAATTAAATGAGAAATTTCCCTATCTCCAAGAAGGGAGTATAATTTCTGTCATTACAATGCCAAGATTCAAAACTCAACAATTTGAAATAGGTCAATATAGACCCAAAATAGCACTCACATAACGAATCAATAAATATGCAAACTCTGCAATACACAAAACTCATTAGGTCGGCACCAGTAGTGACCTAATAACAAAATTTTCCAATTGTACACCCACATTCAAACACATGGACCTCCAAATTATATGCCATTTGGAATATACACACAACTTACACCTGTCATCATTTCTAAAAAACCACAAATCTAGATTACAATCTGTAGAGAAGTGTAGATTCACCAAAATATATATAGTAAATTCGAAAAAACCTATTACTGCTAGACCAATATATTGTCACCCATAACTTCAATACCAAGAGCAATAATAAAATAAAATTATGGAATTAGGTCCCTCTCTCATCCAACAAAATTATATTAGAAGCATAGAGCAAGATCTTATACAAGGGACCAGTACAAACCCAAAAACTGGATGTCTTATTGACAAAATTACCTATATTGACACTTAGTCAAATTTCATATCAATTACCTTGAACACTAGATCAAACATTATTGCAAACTTGTATTTCATAAACATCCTAAAACATGCTCAAGATATACAAACTAATTCACACAATGATCTTCATATTGGAATACAATGTTGACTTCAATGACAACACTAAATTGCATACTCTGTGTAATGACAGAAAATGTATACCCTTACATTTTCACACTTTTTTAGGCTCACCCTGTTAAATTAAGCATAATGTTCACTCGATTTATTGTTGTAATGTGTTTAAAACATTCACATTAGGTCTTGGGCCCTTGTAAACTAAGTGCACCCAGTTGTGCCTTATTTAGGGTGTTGCAAAGTGTACCTTCACACTTTCACACTATTTTAGGGTTTCATTAATAAATTGGGCTTCTTTATGTCTTATTTTGCCTTATTTTGCATCCACAAGCCTTAATTAATGCATTTTTTCAAGGATAATCCTGGCATAAACACTACAATAGAATAGGAAATTAGTGTCTAAAATAGCGTTGAATTTAGTTCATTTGAGTTCATGAATTGGACACTTTTGTCAGCACAAAATGGCATGTTCACTTCAGCACAAAACTCAGTGCAAAATGGAATGTTCAAATTTTCACTTCTGTTTCACATTTGCAAACTTTTCAAATCAATGTTGGATATTTCTATAATTGACTTTTTGTGAGTTGTCAAGGCTTAGGGTTGTGATACTACTATCAAGATTCAGCCGTGTAGTTTTCTTAGTCAAACTCATTGACCCATATTTCATGAGAAGTGGTTCAAAAGAACCTATCTCTCATGATAATGAATGGTCCACTTAGTACTCATTGCACCTAGGTGATGCTCACAGAGGTTAAGCACTAGGCCTTCCCAGGAGGTCACCCATCCAAGTACTACTCCATCTCAAGCATGCTTAACCACAAAGCCTTCCCCAAGGTTAAGCTTGCTTAGCTTGCAACCCAATTTGTAAAACCTTCAACAAGTGTTGTGCCTTATGGAGCATTCATTATAGAGCCCTATAGCTCATCAATTGATAAGTAGGAGGTATTTTCCAAAATACCTCCTACTTATCAAGACTCAGGGTTTCAAATGCGACAATGAATAAAGTATCTTCAAACTTCCTTCAATCCTCTTCAACCTGAGATCTACACATTCACAAAGAGAAGAAATGTTGGTCCATTTTAGGGGATTTCCTCAGTCAAACCCGTGTAAGTGTTTCCACTTCCACAATGATAATGTTAATGATAAATGGATAAATGAAAGGAAGGAATGATGAAATCACAAAGTGTTGCAACTCACCACCCTTCAATGGCTTCCTTGAAGGACTGACGTCATACACATCACTTCAAGGATCTTGGATCTTGCTTGCTTGATTTGCTTAAATTCTTGAACGCTTTGGAGACCTATAGGGTAAAAGCACAAAGATATGTCACACTTTTACCCAACTTATCAACACAACTCAATTAAGTATTTCTAACTAAAAATCACTTTTGGTCAAACATATGATCTAGTAAGATTCATTCTAGCTAAGTTAGATACTTCCACAACTTGTTCAACTAAAGTTGTTGGCTAAAAATACATGGTGCACTACTTTGAGTTCAATTTACCAAAAAATTAAAATTATTTGAAAAACTTGAAGTTTCAATAACTCCTACTAATGTAAATAACATTTTTTTTTAAATATAAAAATACCCTTTTGTAGATCCATAAGTGTAGTTTTCAAAAATATATTTATTTTAATGGTTTAATTATTATCTATATTTTATTTTTTATTTTTACTAAAAATAGGTTATCAACACAAAATAATAGGTTGATTATCATGCTAAAGAAAAATACTACTTTAAATTATTAATTTTTTTTAAAAAAATATTATGCACTAGATAAAAGAATCTATTTCAAGATGGTATACTTTTTTTTTCTATTTTAGATAAATATTTAATATGAAAGTTGGCGTCCGATGAAAACAACTATTTTTTTATTCACTCACATTTTAATATTTATTTAAAAATATATATTTATCAAAATTGGAAAAAATATATCCATGCACTAAAGTTTCAAGTTATAAATACACAGAAAAAAAATTACTATAAAAAGTTTGGCGTCTCATGCAACTTCATTTTCCAGCATTTTATTAGCAACTAAATTGCAGTGTTAATTTATTACAAACTAGTTTCAAATATTTTTTTAATTGTTTAAAAAAAATAGACATAAAATATACTAAAAAATACATATTCTACTAGTTTATATCATTTCAAAATTCAAAACATATATGCCACTTTTTAGTGATTCAAGTTTAAAAGTTGGATCAATGTTGGTTGTTTCCTTTATAAAGTGTGACACAACTTTGTGCTTTTACCCTACAAAAAAATTTAGCCTTCATAAAACAATGATAACACATGAAATCACACACATTTTGACATGATGTTGGATCTTGAATTGCAGCAATAAACTATGAAAATGTTGCTCTTGACTTGCTCTTGAATGATCTTGATGATAGTAATTTCTCTTTATGTTCACCTCTTGCTAGTTGATATTCAAATGATGCAATAACTAGGTATTTATAGGATTTTATTCTAATTTCCCAAAAATTAAATCTTGACAATTGACTTTAAATATTTGAATTTCAAATATTAAAATATCTACACTAACATATTTGAATTTGGAGCAGAAATAGGGGGACATATGTGCCCTAGGCACTAGTATCCCATGCCTATTTTTAAGGGTTTAAAGTGTAAGGACAAAGTATTAAATGAGAGCATTTTTTTATGCTTCCAAATTATCAAAAAATATTTAAAATAAGTTATGGAATGAATAATTTTGGAAAATAGGAGCTTAATTAGATCCAATAACTTAAAGGGGGGGAAAATTTAATGTAAAATTATCAAGGGTGAAAATTTACAATGCTACATCCCACAACAACTTTAAACAACTTAGGTTACCTTCATTAAAAGGTGACTTCTTATCATTATAAATAAATAAAATAATGCCTTCATTCAAAGGTGACCTTCAAATGAATATCTTGTTTTATTGATATAAAAAAGTAAAGAAAGTGAAATGAAATCTTTAATCCTATGCACCTTTGAACGAAGGTCTTGGTTATGGAATAATTTATTCCTTCTTGAAAGGAATAAAATTGTCGTTGACTATGATTTAGGACATAGAACAACAATCCTCTACACTCTCATTCAAGGAAACCCTAGAGATCTCAATCCAAGGATGAAGTAGGGGACATAGATCTTGCAATAGGGTGTCCTAGGGTATGGAGTGATCCCATAATAGTGGTTTACAATTTTTGGCCAAACTGGACACTGAAATTATTATTTTTAACTAAATCTTCACATTCGGGCACCTATAGCGGCTAAACTATGAGGAATTTGAAGATGGTGCAAACTAGAGTCTCATCAAATTTTTTCTGTAGATTCTAAAAATATTTTTTTCAAAATTTTTGGAATCAAATTGCACTTCTTTTTCCATCTCCCCGAAAATAGATTTTTTCGAAAACAACATTTTTAAAAGTGATGCACATGTATAACACATAAATTTTTTCCATGAAGGATAAAATTCTAATTCTTTCGAATTTAGATTTGCAACTCTGATATCTAGTGCTTCCACTTGGTTAGATAGTTTTTTATTGAATATTTTTCCTTTAATCAAGTTTCAAAGTCAAACGAATTACAATTTAGACACAGGCATCGTATAACACAATCTTTTTTGTATATGTAAAAATTTAATTTAATTTTTTTTGTTGGATCAAAGACTTCAATATCTGGTGCACTCATATTTTTCAATTTTTTTTTGATAATCTTCTATTTTTCCACATGTGAAGAACAAATGATTCATTTTTGATGAAAAACCTATGTTTAATAAAACTTAAAAAACAAATACATAACAAAACCAAAACATATTAAAATTATATTCATTGGATAGCTTATTCTGAGGAATACCATAATAATTTCAAATAAATTTTAAATGAATTCATTTGATCCCCCAAAATCTAAATCAAAAGTGATTTTTTATCAGCATTTTGATAGGTGTAAAGGAGACACATTTATAGGTATCTTTTAAAACTAGCGAGGTTCTATCCAAGGGGGTTTGATCTAAGGTGATTTGATCAAACCCTCTTCAATTAGAATCCTTAAAATGGAACTTTTTAAGGCTTAAATCATTATATTTTCTAAAAATATGTGATTTCAGCTAAAATTTGTTCCTCTTAGGAATTGTAAACCACTATTATGACAACACCCTATGATTAATGAATACAGAGGGGTTCACCACCAAGCTAGGGCTTGGAAAGATTAATGATATGCAAGATCTAATGACAAAGACTAATGATATGCAATACTTCACTAAACGACCTAGAAATGGATGCAAAACATAATAGAATGTTGAGAAACCAAAAATGTGCGCCTGGAAACATATAGGAGATTGAATGAAGACTTGAAATGATGAAAACACTAAAATTAATGTAGACTGGGACTCATATGCCAGTCTAGGCAATTTAGTCCCATATTAGGGTTTCTAGGAAAGAATAAAATTCTGGTAGAGATATGTCTGAAACACCTAAAATATGGAAATATCATTGAAATTGGACTCATGTGCTAGAAGTGGCATATTGGTCTAGTTTGGAATTTTTAGAGAATTAGGACTTGAATCTTCTCTTCAATCTCTGCTTGATCTTCTCAACTTGATTTCTGGGTCTAGATTGTCAAATTCTGCACTGTAGATGCCTTGAAATGATCTCCTAAACAAGGTGACAACTTTGACAACTTTGTACACTTGACAACTTCTTTTGAATCTTACTCTTCAATATGTCTTCAACATAGATCTACAAATCACACACTAAAGACAGGGGAAAATGTTTTTTTGGTTAGTGGAAAGGCATTTTCCTTGGTCAAACCTTGTTTTGGCAATCAAACCTTGTAATGAAATGAAGGAATGATGAATGAACAATATGCAATGTTACAACACCAAAATCTAGCAATAAAGGTTGCAAACATGTGTGAAATGGGTCCAATAGATGTAGATATTGATTCTTGCTTGAATGTTGTGGATCTTGAATTGAATGCTTGATTGAATCATGAAACCCTACATCACAATTGTTAGCTCAAAACTAACATGATGCATGATGACTTTGAAATGATGCTTGATACTTGAATAATGCTCCTAGATGCTTGATAATCAACTATTGAATGCTCTTGAATTCTCTTGTAGATTCTTGAATTCTCTCTTGATCATAAATTTTCTATAATGCATGGAAACTTGAAAGCTTAGGAGAAAATGAGTGAAATAACCTTGTATTTATACCTGTTTATGCCAAATTTCCTAAAATTACAACACTACAAGCTGACATCAAATCTAGGAGGAAAAAATATTGCCAAGAATTTGAATTTAATTTAATTTTAAGCCACATGGGACTCATATGCCAGAAGTGGCATATGAGTCCCATTAGGTCGGGCTATGGGACACATTTTTCAAGAAATGCTTAGATTCATGTAAAATTAGGATCGGGGCCCCAGAACTTAGGTGTGACTCATACACCCAAGCTGGCGTATGAGTACCAAATCACTAAATCTAGGCCATACAATCCAAAAAGACATGAATTATGATTGGATGTTGGTTTATGTCAGGATTATCCTTGGAAAGATGCATTAATTAAGGGTTGTGGATGCAAAATAGGGCCAATTAAAGCATAAAGAAGCCCAATTAATAATGAAAACCATAGATTAGTGTGAAAGTGTGGTGCAACACCCTAAATAAGATGAAAATAAGGTTCATTTAGTTCACAAGGGCCCAAGACCTAATGTGAATGTGTTAAACACATTACAACACTAAATCAAGGTTCATTAAGCTTGATTTAACAAGGACAACCCAAACAAGTGTGAAAATGTCACAGATGAAATTTTTTGACACTACATTTAGGCCCCACTTTAATGAGAGGATGAACTTGCTTCAAACTCACACTGAAGTAGACAAGATAACATCAAGAGGGGTCCAAGTGTACAAATTCTAGTAGGATAGGATGACAATGATCAAGAGGGTTGCACAAGCCCCCAAGATCAAGGTCCTATGGAAAACCAACATAGGCACAAAAGAAGGCACAAGCATACACTGCCAAAGACAAAGAAGAAAGATAAATGGAAAAAGGGATGGATCAAGCCTCGAACATTTGTCTCACATGATGTGGATCAAATCTAAGCTATTTTTCTAAAGAATACACAATCAATTTGAGGCAACAAAGCTTTAGGCTATCCATTGGATGAGTATCCAAAAGGTGAGACACATACTGATGTGGCTAGTATGCACTCACACACACAAGCTAGTGGCTATGGGAAATTCATGCCTTAGTTTGGCTTCTCGTTCAACTAGACCAAAGTGCTACCTCATGATAACTTTGATAGGGTACCACACAACAATGAACTTTGAGCTTCATGAGACAAGAAAAACTTTGTATTCTTGGAACTCATGAACAAACTAGATGGCTCCATAGGCATGCAAAGTGTGTTATGCAAAGTGTCCATATAACTGAAATTGTAAATGCAATATAGGGAACATTCAAAGGTTTTTTTCTTAATTCATGTAAGCTCTTTAACTTAGGTAACATTGTGCCTAATGTCTCCAAGAGAGGACCAACCAAAGAATAAAAGATTCACAACTTAGGGGATGCAATGTGTCACATCAAGCCACTAAGAGGAATTTAATATGCTAAGAGAGATCACACTCTTGAAGGACATCACAACCAATTTCACCACAAAGTGAAAGACATGTCACATGAAGTAATAAGACTACACCATGAAACATGAAAGGAAAAAGAATAATGTCAATGTATGCCCCCACTTTAAAGAAATTGCTAAACATCATGTTGTGAGCAATTACTTTAAAGTAGCAAATGATAAATGTTAACAATAAAGAGGACATGAGAGATTATTTGGAAAGCCTTGTGCCAAGTCATATATTTCCAAATAAAGTTACATCATGAAAGGGAAAGAGGGGTTGCCCCCAGAATAAAACTCCAAACACATTAGAGATCCATGGATTTGGGGTTAGTATGTTCTTGCTACAATGTTTTTTAGAAAGCTCGGAACTATCATCATTCCCCAAATACTCATAGAACTAGAAGAATGACACAAAGAGAGCGAAAACAAGGAAAAACCTTTCTGGTCAATGTGAAAGAAACATGAATGTATCGATGCCTTGCGTCATCCCCAAAAGGAAAACACAAGACAAAGAAAAGATAAAGGAAAAAGATAAAATATTTATGAAATAGGGAAGATTGTAGGTACAAATAGAGGAATGTCACAAAGAGAGAGAGGTACATCAAACAAAACAGCATGGGGGATCACATTACACACATGCATTCACATAAAGAAAAATGAAAAATAAATAATGTAAAAGACTAGTAAGGCACATGCGAGCCAACCTATGAGCAGGGTGTCTACATCCCAATCATGTTCATCACAATAGCAAGTGTCGAACTAGGGTCATTACCAATTTCAACACTCTTCTTAGGATAATTATCATGTAAGCTCATAGAAGAGGAAAACAATGTATTCAATTCATTATGCACCTCCTCGTCAATTTTAGAAACCTCATCATCATCATGTAAGTTAATCACAATAGGAGGTCAAATGATAATGTCCAAAGAAGGGTTTAATTCTTGTTGTGGTTGCAATATAGGATCTCTTTGTTTTGGTGGAGGGGGAGACTCATCTTGCATTGCTTTAGTCAGGTTTGAATTTTTATTTTCTTTGTTTAATCTTCGAGCAAGAGCACGATGTCTATGCCTACACTCTCTAATATTTCTATTTCTTTTATTATGACTTTGGAGTTGTGTTTGTGTAGAAGTGGGTTGATCAACCCTAGGTTTCTTTTAATAGGATTTGAAAAAAAAGTCTTCTCAAGGTTTAATAGGTTCCATAGGCTCGAGCTAAAAGAAATATAATGACAATTTTCCATGAGAAGACAAAGGATTAAAGCCACTATTCAATGCATAGTGAAAATTTCATTGTCAAAAGGAAACTTTAAGCATTTATGCACAACTGATAGGATGGCTTCCATGGAGCGTAGCCATGGCTGACCAAGCTTCACATGAAATTTATCCGATGTTGAGATGATGGAGAATGAGACATCAAATATTTTTGGTCATATTTGTAAAGGTAAGGTAATTGATCCCATCATAGGGAAAGTGAAACCGTTATGCGTCTTTATCCATGCTTTCAGTTTATCGTATGTTTCTTGATAAAGCTCATGCATGAGTAATAATTCACCGATGATCACATTCTCTCCAAAAATAGGATCAATTAATATCCCATTAGTGGGCTTATCATAGATTCGGCCAACTATGTAAAGAGGACCATCGGGTGCATGTTTAATTATATCTTTAGATGAGAAAGCAATGTCAAAAGGCTTTTTAGTTTAGCCCTTACGATGTTTAGTTTCAACCAATGCAATAAAACCTTTTTCAATATTATACATAGGACCTTTTTCAATGGTATCCATAGGACTTTGTTGAATTGTATCCATGTTCACATCATTCATGTCAACATTCATCACATCATTCTTTGAAGTTTCACTAGCTTTTCAACAAATGAAATATTTTGTTTCAGCATGGGATTGGTAAACAATTGAAAAATTTTGTTAGGAGGGGTGACAAAATTATTTCCTTGTTCATTAACTCCTGCAACTGAAAGATGACTAGAATCAATGAGGTCTTGCACAAGATGTTTAAGATGCTTACAATGTTTCGTGTCATGTCCATTTTGTCAGTGACAATAGAAATAAGCATTTGATCTAAAGTTTTGGGGTAGTGGCTTATTAGGATCGGGAGTCTTAACGGGAGGCAAGGTGATCATATTCTGTTCTAAAAGTTGTCACATTATGTTATGGAGGGTATCGGGTAAGGGAGTGAATTGTCTAGTTAGATCCCCAAATACAAAAGGAGTTGTCTTCCTTACAATAGCCACTTGGGTATCAACATGTTGATTTTTTTATTGAGGGGGATTTAGTTGAAGGAAGCCTTTATTCTATTTTCTAAAAGATTGACAATTGTTTTGATTCACAAATTCAGACTTCTTAGGATGGCTAGAGGTGGGTTTTGTTTCACAACTACTAATTGAATTCTAATAATCATGAAGGGCAGTACACAAGTGCACGAAGGATGGGAACTTCATCATTGTAAGCTTATCTTGTATCTTACTTTGTAAATTCTTGATGAACATCTTTTGTAGGCGAGGTTCACGAATCTTTACATTAATTTGGGAGTAAACCGATTGATAGCATGAAATAAAGTCAGTAATCTTTTCCTCTTCTTTTTGTTTACATCTCATCAAATTGGCTAGTGTCATTTTAGGAGTCATATGCACTTGGAAATGGTTTATAAATGCATTGACAAGTTCATTGAATGAACAAATTGACTTATTTAGTAATGAGGAGAACCATTCTAAGGTAGTATCCTTCAAGGATCTAGGGAAAATCTTAACCAAGACCTTATCTTCAAGAATAAATTCACTACATAAGGTTGTATAAGTGGAAACATGATTAGAAGGATCTCCCTTCCCCCATATTTCTTGAATCTAGGCACCTATATACCTTGTGGCATCAGTGTTCTCAATATCTCCAAGGACAAGAGATTCATTTTGGCATAATATGTAGGTTGGCTATTTTTATTTTGGTTTATGGTGGAAAATTGCTTTTGAAGGGATGAAAAAATTAACAAAATTTGATTTATGAGAGGATCATTGTTTGTATGTCAATATGGAGGTGAATAAGGTGGAGGTGTGCATGTGTTCAAGGGACAAGTTAGTGGAATACTTATAGGAGGTAAAGTAGGAGATATGATACATGATGCCACAAAGGTACTAGGGATGCTAGCGAAAATGCCCAAGGAAGGAATCACATTACTAGTAGGTTGCATCGTTGTTGTAAATTGAGGGTTGGTATAGGTAGGAATAGAGGAAATTTTTGTGGGAGGGGGAATTTGAATTCCTCCTTTACTTGTAACATTGTTTGAAGTTTAAAGGACAACTAGTGGTTGAGGTAAGACGTGGTCCAAATTAAAAATTTGAATTATGCTATGCATAAGATCAATTCCTTCTTCACTTTCAATCATGCAATGTATGTTGCCTATGGTAGGGATAGCAATAGTTGAAATTTTTTTAGTACTTATTTGATTTTGTAGGTTTGCTAAGCCTTCACGAATTTGGATTATGTTTTCTTGTGGAATACTAGCAACCATGGTTTCAACATGAGTCACACTACGTGAAGGAAAAGAGTTGTTAAAGGTATGGTCCATACCTAGTGAACTAGTGTCAACACTAGTAGTGAAAGAGCTAGATAACCCAAGATCCATGACAATTATGCTATCACAAGATGACATGAGTCTCGAACTTTGTCTCACTATAATATTAGCAATAGGAGACCAAGTAGAAAATCTCATACAAGGGGCAATCAAGGAAATGCAAGATGCAATGAAGCTAAGCTAAATGCAATGAAATGAATGTAACAAAAGATCTGTAAACTAAAATAGAAAACTAGCAGTAACAAACTAAAACACAGAAACAAAGAATCTAATGCTAGAAAATATAATTTAAAATTTGAGATGGGACTAAATCGCCTAGAGGGGTGTATGAGTCCCAATCGGGGTTTTTCAAGGGTTTGAATAGTGAATAGCATTCAGCACAAGATACCCAAAAGTTAGGAAAAATCTCTTGTACTAGGACTAAATCGCCTAGAGGGGCGTATGAGTCCCAGTTTAGGATTTCTGCACCATTTTCTGCAAATTTTGTGTGAATGCTATGTTTTCTATTTTGGATGATGTCTAAGCTAGAAGTGCAAATGTAGATTTTAGATCAAATTCAATTATGCAAGATGCAAAAATGTAACCTATATGCACTTTCATTAACACAAGAAATAGAAACGCTAGAATGTTAATTAACTAATGCAAACCCTAATACAATGTTAATGCAAGCTAAATCTAGGATGATTATGCACTCCAAATCAGAATTAAGATGTTCTAAATGTAGGTTCACCAAAATGAAAGTAGGAAAAATTTTGTTGACTATGGTTTAGGACATAGAACAACAATCTTCGACACTTTCATTCAAGGAAACCCTAGAGATTCCAGTCCAAGGATGAAGTAGGAGAAAGAGATCTTGCAAAAGGGTGTCCTAGGGTATGATTAATGACTAAAGAGGGGTTCACCACGAAACCAGGGCTTGGAAAGAATAATGATATGCAAGATCTAATGACAAAGACTATTGATATGCTTGATACTTCACTAAATGACCTAGAAATGAATGCAAAATAGAATAGAATGCTAAGAAACCATAAATGTGTGCCTTGAAACCTATAGGAGCTTGAATGAAGATTTGAAATGTAGAAAACACTAAAATTAATCCAAACTAGGACTCATATGCCAATCTAGGTTTAGTCCTAGATTAGGGTTTTTGGGCAGGAACAAAAATCTGGCAGAGATGTCTAAAACACCTAAAATCTAGAAATATCACTAGAGTGGGACTCATATGCCAAAAGTGGCATATCAGTCTAGTTTGTTTTTTTCAGAGAATCAAGATCTAAATCCACTCTTCAATCTCTGCTTGATCTTCTCAACTTGATTTCTTGGTCTAGATTGTCAAATTTTGCACTGTAGATGCGTTCCAATTATCTCCTAAACAAGGTGACAACTTTGACAACTTTGCACACTTGACATCATTAGTATTTAGTTAGTTTCTAGCTTACATAATAATAATTAAATAAATTAACACACAAATGTTAATTTATAAATAAATAATATAAGTTATTTTTTAGTTAGTAATAAGTAGTTTTATGAAGTTATATTCATGCAAGTAGTTGCTAGAAAAATAAAATTCTTTAAAAAGCCATTTTAATTGTACTAATAAATTATTTCAAAGAATTCAATCAAATTATATTTTATGTTTCATTATGCAACAATGGTTTTAATTGGTTTTTTGTGTGCACTCTACCATTTCAATATGGTACCAAAGCAATTATCATTATATCCTACATTTATGAATATTTTCTACAATGGACTTTACTAGTCACATAGAGAATCAATCATCCTTGTGCTTTTGAAAAAGAATAGATGAATTTTTTGTTGTGTAAGGATACACATAATCGTGTGAAAGGAAGTTGTTGATGTATCAATACCTTGTTTTTATTAAAACTCTTCCTTCATCGACAAGATTACAAGAAAGTTACTAGTTCATTTCACACCAAATTTTAAGGTATGCAAAACAATTAAAGAATCTATCTCTAAATTTTTCACAATTAAAAGATCACAAAAATTAAGATTATAAATAAAATAACACTTAACACTATAGTCTCTTTTATTGAGTTTAAAATCTTGTGCTACATATGCCTAATGAGGCTCAAATATCCTTGGAAAATGTGACAATTCCTCCCCAACCAAATTTTTAAAGGAGAAATATAAGGACAATATCCTAGGAAACTAGTAAAAAAATGCAGTAGTAGGAGGATGCCCCAAATTAGCCCAAAAGTCTAATAAGGAGGTAGCATAAATAAAGAGTTGATTTTTAGTAATACCACCACTACCTCCACAAACCCACAAAAAAGGGGTATTGAAAGAAAATATGAGAAACATATTCTTCATGAATTCCACAAAGGAGACACTTAGAGGGTCCATGAAATCCCCTCTTTTTTTATGTTATCCCAAGCAAAAAAAACTTCTAACATAAAATCCAAACAAAGAAATTACACTTGGACCAACAAAAGTTATTCCAAACATTTTTCCACCAAGAAAAATCCTCCAAACCATTATTTTCTAGATCTAACAATTGATATCCATCAAAAACAAAGTAAAATCTTTTTAAATTGACTATTTTCTTTAGTTTGAGAGTAATCTAGAAAATGTTTTTCTAATTTTTTTTATTTTTAGAATGCAGGAATTGGGTAGCCCTCGTATAAAATGTAGTACACCTGGTAAAAAAAATTTATGTGACCTGTGACACTAGCATGAAATGCCCTTCGGTGCCACGGGGATGGGGGGAGACTAGACCTTGTGACCTCTTGCCTTCAATAGGATGCTTTAGCCAATCGAACTAGGCCCTCCATCCCAAATTTTTTTCTAAATTTTTTTAGACTTTTTTGGCCAAAAAAAAAATATGGTTATGACAAAAATATAGAAAATATTATTTCAAAGAAACAAGGGTATGCTTTCATTTAAAATTGTAAAAAATAGAATAGTTTTCAAAAAAAAAATTGGCAAAGATTAATTACCAAACTATGTTCTTTTGATAGGTAGGACCAAATTCAAAATACAAGTTTGATATGAAATATAAATTTATCAATATGTAAACAAAAATTATGAGCTAATCCTCGGCATGTTTAGAAGTAAAACTAAAACCTAATAATATGAGTATAATAATAAGAAGAAGAATTGTAACAAGAAAATAATATATAAGATTTTCATTTACCAATCAGTTTGAAATGCTTGACGCTATGAATACAAGTATGTCAAAAGCTAACACTAGCATGGAAGAACAAGAAAATAATGCCCCATTTTCTTAGTGGCAAATAGTTTGGTGTTAAGGCATTGGGTCAAGTCCTCAAGATTAGCAAAATTTGTGGGACTTTTCAACTTTGAAAAAGCTTTGTTTGCTAGCCCCTTATGAAATTTCAATAAATTTGAAACCCTTGATGATTAATTACTCTTAGAAAAATGGACAAAACTCTACCATGCTTCAATATTCCAAAACAAAAAAAAATGAAAAACATGAAAGCAACCCTGTGAATACAATACATAGATAATTTTAACACATAACAAACTTAATCAACATATTTAACAATTCAAGATAAATAATAACTTTTAAAAAAATGAAAAAAAGATGATGTAAAGAGAAATACAAGAAGGTTAAAACTAAATAATCTTACTAAAAATCAATACCCAAAAGTATTTAAAATGAGAGAACCCTTATGTATATTAAGCCCTAAAATAATTCTAAAAATAGTAAAACGGCATGGCATGTTTCCAAAATCACAAAATAAGTGAAAAAAAGAAAACATTGTGCTTTCCACACAAAAATAGTTCTAATAGATTAATATCATCAATTTAACTATTAATTCAACAAAATATATGAATCTCATAATTAATTTTTTTATTACGAAATAATAAAACCTTACATTTTGGGAAAGCCCCTCAACCAAAGTAAAAGAAAAAACAGCGTGAAAGAAAACATGTGCACAACACACAAGCCTCATTAAAATACGATAACATTAGAAAATTCATGAATTTGACACCAAAATTCCTGCAATTAAATGATGTACGAGGGACAGAGAATAAAAATTAGGCGCCTGAGGTCAGCCTCTTTGAGCTTGCCTTCGATTTTTTGGAGAGTGGAGGGCTTATTCTATGCTGCCTCTATCAGTCGTCGCCTAAGTCACTTTGGCATGCTTTGCGGTGACCCATTATTATAATTATGATTATGATTGTTATTCCACTCCACAAGTTAGAACATCAAATGCAATTTCGACAACACGGGCGACCCGATCTCCACCCATGTCCACCATATCCACACTCGCACGGACCGCCATTTTGTGGGTCATCTGCACAAATCAAATAAACAATGAAAAATCAACAACTCACCAAAGTAAACTCACAAAAGAGTGCATTCTGACAATGTCGGAAAGAAGAGGGGCCCTTTCAGCGGCGGTCGATACTGACTTTCTCGAAAAGTTGTAAAACGGAGATTCCTCTGCTCTTTTTTATAAGTATACTTGTTGTGAGTGAGTACCATTCCATCATAGATTGGTCGTTGTTCAGCGACAACAAGATATATGGAAACAATTAACTGTTCTCGCACAATATTTCCTGCATTTAACATTCATTGATTATTGATGATTGCTAAATTAAAAAATGTTTGGTATTTTCCTTTGCCTCTGAGTCATGCCGACAAGAAAGAATCTCCCACAAAGCGAGCTATCTGTAATGTAGGAACATGTTGGCAGTGGTGGACAAGCTGTACAGGTAAGAGATCGAATGCAACTTTCCTTGAAGTTTCCAGTGGATTTAACATATATCATACAACATTCTATAAAAGATAGCACATTATTCATTTATTCTTTATTGGTTTATTTAGTGTAGATTCAATTCCAAATCAAAGCAACACAAACCCACAGTGTTAGGCGTTGCAATTTTTGAGGTTGGAAAGAGCCTTCTCTGACAATGGATTGTATTTGACGAGGGAGCAAACCCGAGACACAGAAATACACTCACAAAACAGAGAATAATATTTTATTCATAAATATTGAACTTCTTACATGTAGAGGATCTCAAATCCCCAAGCTCTGTATTCATGCAAATTACAGACTTACAGAAAATTACCCAGATCCCCTTTCACAGCATGCGAACTTCTTTCCCCAAAAAGTTACCCAAAAATCAGAAACAAGCCCCTAAATAGACCCATTTCGGTTTGGAACCAAAAACAACCTTCGAGATAAGATTTTTGACGATTTGGCGCCAAAATTACAATTTGAAATTCAAGTTAAATTCACAGTTGAAAATTAGCATATTTTTAAAATATGCACCAACTTCCGGCAGCCATAACTTTTAATCCGACCGTCGGATTTTCAATGATAATACATTTTCGGAAAGGTCTCGAAAAGATGATTTTCTGCAAAATAGGCCTTCAGCAAACTACTTTGGTGTTTCCGCAAATTTTCAGGCCCATCCGGGATCGTTTGGTGCCTCAAACTGAGCTCGGAAGGTTTTTCAGGGCAAAAAGCAGAAATTGGAACTTGAATAACTTTCAAGTCGTGAATGATCTTGACCTGATTCTTTCACCGGTATGTATTTTTCCATCACGAACCTTCCATAAATTTTATCTTCCCACGACTTCAAATGCAAACTGCTAAAATAGCGGAGTTAGTGACTGAGAAAAGTAGTTAGAAAAGTAGTTCTGAAAGTTGGAAACTCTTATTCGACGGGGTGCGGTATCCGTAAATACAAAAAACATCTACAAAGAAACAAATGTGAACAAAAATGGAAATCATCTTTTGGGTGATGCAAGATTGCCCTCAC
>VDFB02074862.1:0-10714 GCA_007258455.2 Sequoia sempervirens | reverse complement strand
AGGAGCAATGATGGATCATGATCTCTTTTCTTTGATTCATGTTTTTGGTTTGTCTTGACAAAAATACTGGGATAATTAGGTCCTTAGTATGAATCAGGGCATTCATTGTCTTTTGGCTTTGTCTTTCGACTGCTTGTCTCTCACAAATGGTCACCTTGCACCTTGGTATACGTCATACTAGTGCAGGAGCACCAACCAATGGACATATGAATTTTCTTAAGTTTGGTTTGATATAGGTTTTCTAGGAGTTTAAGGTCATGCAATGAGTCAATAAGGTCTAAAAATACCATTAGAATTGTATCTAGTGCTCATTTTTGTAAAGCAATGTGATAACGTTGTTAATCATGCTTGTAAGAGCCAGATATGTAAATAAGGCTTATTATGGGTTTAGTGAGTCAAGTTATAGGTTATGGTAGATAAGGTCATGTTTGACCATCAAATAATGTTTCAAAGTCATTCTAGTGATGTTTAGAAGGTTTATGGGTAAAAAGTGTAAAGTTGCCAAAAGCAACAAAGTTGTCAAGATTGTAATTGCAAAATTATTGCAAAATTGCAAAATTCAGGAAGTTCAATAGTCAAGGGGGAGTTATAAAGTAGTTGGTCAGTTTTTGGAGGGAGTTTCATGATAGAAATGTATAAAATCATGTAATCCATCATTTGGTATGGTTGTTGAAACAATTGGAAAAGAAGAATCAATAATATTCCCTGTTTTAACTCAAAAAATATGTATTTTCCTTTGAAACCTGAACTTGCAGGTGTTGGTACGTGACCGTACAACATCCAAGAAATCTTGAAGCTTGTGCATAGTGTAAAGGAGTGAGTTAATAGAGTTTTGCACCTGACTTGAGTCTTTGAGACCGAGTTTGAGGCTTTTTATCTCCAATTTTCTGTAGCAAACTAGGTAAGCCTTGTTTGAGGGTTTTGAGGGTATAAACATGATGTAATCCCATTCCACTTACTGTCACAACCGTAACTTTGTGGAAAGGGCATGTTAAGATAGTTTAGGATGAGTGGAGGTTAGTATTGTTGTGAGTGATGAGTTTGTGGGGATCAAAACCCTGATTGTCCTGTAGGAAAAAGTGATTTTGTGCATGAAATATGAGGTTTTGAGTAAAAGTTTGGTAAAAGAGTGTGAGAAATGGCAAGGTGAGAAATTTGAGTGAAAGTAGACATGTTAAGGTGTGTTGGAGGCATTTGTAGGGTTGTATGAGTTGTGGAACCCATAAATTGAATAAACCCCAACCTAATTCATGGAGAATAAGGGTTTCTTAGTTAAGTGTTCAGATAGAGGTTTGGAGACCTAAAAGTTGGTGAAAGAGGTGTTTTTTTACCTGGTTCAAAGGTATGAGTAGTTTTCTTAGGTTGGTGAAAACACTGAAGAGGTATTGCTTTGTAAAACAGACCTAATTAGTCTTTTGGAGCAGCGTTACACTAGGGTTTTGAGAGATTTGTTCTAAAGGAACCTATATCGATTTTGTAATATGTCTAAGTTGGCTATAATGGGTATTCAAAACTGACAAGAGTCCCTATAGTTGTTAAGAAAAATTGTGAGAAAAGTTGCAAAGACAGGTCTGCAGACCTACTAGGTTGAAGGCAGGGTTATAGAGGAAAGTTGTAGAGTTAAAGTTTTGTGACCTTGATTATTGATTGATCTAACTTGAATTGTGTTGTTAAGGTGAAGACCATCCTCCCTTGCATCACATACCATGGTGTTTGTGCTCCATTTGCGATAATTTTTCCGTCCGATGATGACAAATATAAAATCATGAAAGTCCATCCTTTGTCATTTCCCATCTAACATTCCATCTTCCTTGTCATTTTCCATGCTAACGTCCATCTCTTTTGTGCTAACATTTCTTCCATTTGCATCTTGACAGAGTCTTGTGACACACAAAAATATCTTGCATACACGATCATGTTAGGAAGCATCATAGCAAGCATTATCATCACATGCATCATTATCATATTAAGCCACATACATTTGCTTGAGAAAAATACAAAAAACATAGAAATCATCCATATAGCATTTCATCACATCATACTATAATAGCTCATGGCATTTCATTTTACATTTCCATCCATCACATTTCATTTACATTGCATCACATTACATTACATTAATAACATTATGGTGTATCATATCATACATCACATTTTGCATTAACATTTCTCATCATTGCATACATAATCTAAAGGTTTCTCACTACATCAACATTAATCACAATCATATGGAGCGCTTGAGTGGGAAAGGAGGAGGTGAGACTTTTTTTATTTTGGAGGAGGATGCTACAGAGGGAGGTGAAGATGATAACCCAGGAAAACTCTTTGGCTCATCAGACTGTGTTTTGGGCAGTGGGGTCTGTGAGGGGAGATTGGGGTATGGTCTTGTTGCTGCGTGCTTGGTTTTGGATGGAGGCATTACTAGCTTTTGGGTGTGGCACCCAGCTAGGTATTTCCTCCTCTGTCATTCTTTGGGGGGTCTATTTCCCTCTTCTTCTTGGGGGTTTTTAACACAAAGGACCTGGTTGTTCTAGGGTGTGGGATTTGAGAGCGTTGAATCTATTGTTTTATCTCCTTTAGAGGCCCCTTTGGAGTGGATTGCTTCCCTCCTTTTTTTCTCTATTTTTTTCCTCCGAGATGGAGTGATGTTGGCTCTCTTGATGGGTTGTGCTTCAATGTTTTATCTTTTTCCCCTATTGCTTTTTGTGGATTTGGGGTTTCTCTTCTCTCTAATCTTTTTTTGGTTGATGGGTTGTGATTCGGTGCTGCTCTGGTATACTTTGGTGAATATTTTTATGAGAGTAGTTATTTTTGCCTGGTCTATGTTTTTGGGTCTCCCCCCTTATTCAATATTGTTATTATGTAGATCTTGGGGGATGGTTTCTTGGTTTTACCCCTCCGTGGGTGTGGTCTGGCTCTCCTGAGGGGAGTGGTTTCCTAATGAAAAGTTGTTGCTGGTTTTTATTGGGATGGATGGGCTACTTCTCATGTCCTATTTCTTCGCCCATGTTGTTGTTTTTAGTGCTCGTCTTGTGGCTCTTTTTCTACCTCTCTGTCTCGTTTTGCTAATGGATGTCATGGTGTTCCTTTCTACTTGCTAGGTGGATCTCTTCTTTTCTCTTCAATCTAAGTCTTTTTCTGAGGTGAATATTACTCCTCTTGAGGTGGAGCCCTCTCTTCTTGAGGTAGAGGTGGGGATTGTGGTTTGGAGGAGAGGTTGTCCTTGTTGCTAGTCATTGTTGTTACAGTACCTTTTGAGGTGGTGCGCGCTCCTATGGAGGTGGAGTTGTTTCTAGTTACAATTTGATAGTAGTGGTGGTAAGGTTCTCCATGATGTCTACTTCTATAGAGGGGAGCCAAATCCTTTTGAGGTGGAATGTGATTTAGCTTCTCGAGTGTGGGGTTGGTGCAAGAGATCTTTTGTTTGCTGGTATGGCTGGTTGGCTTATTTCCTGGTGGTTATTGAAGATATTTGTGTGGGCTGTGGGTTTAAGGTCCCTAGTAAAACCTGGTATTTGGATAGTGGGTTGTTGGTCCCATCAAAACCAATGAGTTCAAGATTCATGTAGAGTCTTGGTTCTTTTCTGGGCAGCCTGCTGGATTTTTGGTTGTTGGCTTGCTATTTCCTTGTTTCACTGCTAGTTGATTCTGTTACTATCTTTTGGGCAGCTTGTTCATCTTTGTGTGGGTTTTGCGTCCCCTTAAAACCTGATGGTTTTGGGTCCATTCAAAACCTGTTGTAAATGGTTTCAGGTCCATTCAAAACTTGTTTATCCACTAATCAAAAACATTAATCACAATCATACATCACATTGCGTTACATTTCATATACATTGCATTATATTTCATATAGATTGCATTACATTTCATATACATTGCGTAGCATTCATAATAACCTTTTGGCATATCATATTATACATTACATTTTCAATCAGCACATACATCACCTATAGGCATCCCATTGCATCAATGTTAATTTCATATCACATTGTATTCATAAAATTAGGTCATCCATACTGCATTCATAATCCATACATATCATAAAGGCATAAACATTCATAACATAATCATCAATGCATAATCATCCATCATATTAACCATCACATGATCATATAGAATGCATACATAGACATCATAAAAGCATAAACATCCATAGCATAACATCATCATAAACATAAAGCATCATCACATAACACTGCATATCATAAACCGTCGCCAAAAATCATATCATATATCACTCAAAATATGTGTCATAGGTGCAATGTCAAGATGTGTCATGTATATAAAAAATGGAGCTTGTAGGCTTGATAATCAAAATACAGTGTCCATATACAAATTATCAAAAGATACTCTAGCCTGAGCTGCCTTTCTCTCCTGATCTTGGTGCCTCACTGTCCTCTCATCGAGGTGCTTTTGGAGACCTGTGCTCTACAATAGAAGGCCTATCATAAGGTGTGGACCGTCTCAAGGTTAATGTATTCCTGCTCTCTAACCTACTATGGGAGCGCCTACTGTGGGTCTCACCCTGTGAACCACTCTTAATTTCTGAAAATGTGGGCTCCCTCCTCTCTAGTGGTACCACCCTCTCATACAGGTCTCTGTAATACTACATCACCCTGCTAGACCCTCGCCGTGTCTCCTCGGTGCTAACATCCACTACAGCGTAATCTACTCACATGTCAATCAGAAATTAATCATCCTCCTCCTGGTTTCCGCTCTTACGTTCGCTGATGATCAGTATCATTAAGTTTTGTGCACTCATTTAATACAACATTCAACAACCACTAAACATGGAAACCTTCTTTAGATGTGGGTGATCTGAACGAAGAAGGAATCTCCAGAGCGAGCTGGTTCTCCGAATGATGAATTCTATTCTAAGTGGCTTTTCAGGAAAAAGGATAGAAGGATAAACTGCGTTTAAAATCTAAACAACTGAAATTCTATCATTCTAAAAATATTGATCAATTGTAAAGGCCATTCCATAATAACTCACCGAACTTTCAACTCTTTAAAATTAAAATCTCACATCTTCACAACACATGTAGTTCAACTGCTGATTTCCATGTGCCAGTTAAATTAACACAAGGCATAACCAACTAGCATGCACTTCCCGCGAAATCACTTGACAATAGTAAGAAAAAGAAAAGGATCCAATAGATTTGAATCACTGTGACAACCAAATTACTATTCCAAGTCGCGGAAAGAACTGAGAAAGGAAAACTCTACTATTTTATTGAATGATGGAGTCGAACTTCTCAGAATCTGAGCACACATAAGTTTAAAAGCTCCCCAAAATGTGTAAGGGAAAGAAACTCCAATCTGAACTGCCCCCCTAAGAATTAGAAAACTAAGTCTATCAGAAACAAAGCCCTCTAGAAACCCTAATCCGAGCTCAGAAAAAAGCTCCAGGAAAAAAGGCTTCAAGCTATCTCAAAAACTGCTTAAAAGCGGGAAAAATCACAATGCTTTCATGATGAACCTGTCAAGCCTCTAAAAATAGGCTAAATCTACTTTAAAAGCACAAAAAACACCTTATCTCTCCAAGATAAGACTGAAATCCGACCAAGAGGAAAAGTCAGTAAAGATCTGCTAAAAATAGCAAGAAAATATAAAGCAATTTATAGAATATCCCTTTTATGATTTTGCTTTACAAGATGCAGATTTGCACAACTTGTCTATTTTTGCAATTTAAAGATTGACAAATCTTTTGCAAAAAGAAAAACTCCTTATTCCTCCATTACAATGTTCTTATTTTTCTCACAAAGTCATAAAATAAAACATTACATATCATCCTTCATTGATTTTGATTTCATACTGATTTCTATAAAATCAATCCTCAAAAATAAAACCCTAAAAAAATCATAGACCTTTAAGCAAAATCATGTAGGTCATATGGCATCTAATCTTAGGTCATAAGATATTCAACAATATTATCCCCAAGGCATACTATTTCACCAAGGCTTAAGGAAAAAGCACTAAGTCCTAACCCATAGACCAGCTTAGGAATTCAACCTCCATCATATACATTTGGATTTAGATTAAATAAATCACAAGGAAAACATTGTGACTTTTGGCCTCCATTGGAAATTCAACACATTTAGTTTGATTGAATATTCTAGAACAATATGATGTTTGAATTAGGGTTTAGTCAAAACAGAATCAAACCCTAATGATCACTCATTTTCACTTCTCCACTCGCAAGAAAGAGGCTCTGCTGCTGCCATGACTCTGTCAAGCTCGAGCTTGAATGCCTTGAGGAACTATTCCATGTACTCCAGATATCTAAAACTCTAGTGGGTAAGATTCGTGCTATCTGTATTGAAGTTCTTTCACCTACTGTTGAATACCAAAAGTCCCTAAGGCCATGGCCTGCATGAATTTGTTCTCTTCCAACTTATTGCTATGCTTCCTATGACTCCGACCCACATGAACTCAAGCTTGGCTTCTATTAGTCTACTCTATGAGAGCTCATCTAAGAGCTCACCCTATACTATCTGCTTTCTGCTACTATGCAAAGGTAAGCTATTTCGATGGTTTCATCCTTGCTTATTTTGGCCTTGAGGCCGTGGTGAACACAACCTCTAATATCTTTGTTCTGCATTTTCTGTGTACTTTCCTGTGACTACATCAACCATTGTTGTGCTCTATTCTCACTATGAGGGTCTTGCTATTCTTCAAAAACTCGAAATCATGCTCTAGGAAGCTAAACTGAAAGTTCTAGCCGTGGCTAAAGTGCTCCATCAAAAAAATAAATGGGTAATTTTCCTTTGTTACACACTTGTTCTCTGGAGACTTAAATAGTTTCTTTTTACTCATGGATTTTTGCCATATCAGGCCATGCCAAAGGCGCACTATAGAGAGCATTTTTTGTGGATTTTTGGTTCGACCCAGAACATAAAACCTACCATTATGTCAATTTAAAAGCATTTTTGTTTGTGGGTATCACAGAAAGCTGAATAAAATTGCATCTCCTTCTTTACGTTGCTCGACCCAACTCAGAACTTGCATCTGTTGAATATTCTTGCTATTTAATCCAAGACTTCACATGGGTTACTACTGTAATTATTTCTCCTGCACTTTGAAGCTAACACTGAAAGTGGGTATTCGAAATCTCTAAGGGAAACTACATTTTTCTGTATTTTGAAGCTCAATTGAAATATGGGTATAAAAAAATAGTGAAAATCTGTGTTTTATTGGAAATCCCATTGTGGGTAACTGTTGTTTGTCTTTGTTTACCTTCAGAACTAAAAAAACCTCGTAAGAATAACAAAAATTGTGTATTTTCACCAAATTCAGTTCATGGGCTTGACCCATCATTCATTACATGTAGTCTTGCATTTTAGAACAAACCCTCAAATGGGTATACCATATTCCAAAGAAAAATGTATGCATTTTCTACTGGGGTTTGATTCACAATAGCTTCATATGCATTTATTTTTTCAGGAAAGACACCTACACAGATAGTTGTAACAAAAAACCCATATTGGCATTTGATGTTTGAAAAAATGATGCTCATTCCTGTATCTTTCATTACTTTGTTTGTCTTTTCTTTTGACAGTAGTGGGGACCATGCTACTCCAAATCTATTATCGATGTCACTCCTTGTCAGAGAAAGACCTCCTTTGAGATGACTGTGATTGAGCTGTCCTTCTCAAACCTAAACATGATCATCATATTTTAATGCTTTTAAAATTAGTGAAATGCCTTTGGTTACACATTAGCTTATGCTCCATAGAGGGTTACCATCCTAGCATTTAGAACAACACTGTCTTCATCTGCTAACTGTCTTTGCACTTCACATTTGCTAATGAGAATAGTGACATTTGTATTATCAGTTTAGTTGGAACTGACTGTTCATCTTGAAGCAACATTATATTTTCAGCCCCAAAACCATTTCATGCACAATTCCCCTCCTGAATGAAAAACTGAAACCCATTTCACATTTCCTTTGTTAATAGTGCTCTCCATTGAATAGTGCCTCTTTATGATTAGGCATCATGAGACTAAATGATAACAAAACTCCATAATGACATTGTGATCCCGATTGAGCTCACTGCTTGAAATACCTCTTAGTGTATATTATATCTATGATTGCTCACTATTCGGACAACAGTGTTCTTTTGACTTCCTTAACCTTAACAGAACAACTTACACCTTCTGCTTTGGAACTCTATAGAGATTGTTAAAATGAAAAATTGCATCACTATGAATCACCTCTATTTACCAGTTCATATGCATAACTGATAACTTCAGAAGCACCATTCTGGAAAGACAAAATTTACTCTCCCCTTAACATACCAGAATGATCACTTTGTTATTACAATTCATGATGCAGTATTTACTTTATCATTCAACTGGGACTAGAAATTCATTCAATACTCAAATGCACTATCTGTGTTTGTATTCTTGAGCAACATGGTACTCTTCATGCATTTTTATATTTCACCATACAAACTGCTCTTAAAATCTATTCTCTTTGATGATAAAAATAAAAACAAAACATTAAGGCATAATGTATGCATGTTCACTATCCTTGATCAGTAATACCTAATGGAGATATACTCAGTTGAATTCCTTAAGTGAACTAAACTCACTATTCACCTATAGCCTTCAGAAAGCAATCCTAATCATTATGAATGCACAGTTGGTTCGTTGCTTGATGGATAACTTTGTTTTACTCTTTCAGTTGTTCTTCATTCCATTTGATGAATATGATAATGTATCTTTAAATTAGCCCATTTAATGAACAGGGTAGCATGCCAAGCTCTACCCTTGTGGGAGCCCGTTTTACTCCACATGCTTGGTCTTCGAATAATGTTCAGCTTCATGACTTTACCTATACCTGCACAAGGAATCAAACAATGTTAGCATAAAAAATAGAACATGTTGATCATGATATTGTTATTTCTCCTTCAGCTCACTTCTTTCATATTGCACTTGATTGATTGTTTCAATGTATTGCTAATAGTATGTTGTACTATTGTAGGTGCTCCATATAAGTTACATCATAATCAGAGCCACTGACACCCTCTTTTTCCTCTTATAGGTCGATAGAGCTCAAGAGACAAGGTGCACCATTCAACATCAAGCATCGATAATCAAGCAATGATGATTATGTTGTTACTTATGTGTTTCCTTTCTACATCTTCAGTAGTGCAATGCCTATTAGAAATATATTGTAAATACACGCTTTATATCCATGGCTTGTGTGGATCTTTGATTTCAATTATGCTTTTCAATTGAAAAGAAAATGCATTTTCATGCAATGTTGTAATATCATTCTGATTGTGAAATCAAATGAAGCCTTGTAAAAATATGAGTTCTTTACAAAATGAATGAAAGCATCTAAAATGCTATTTTTCTCATGTACTCAATTTTGTATTTCTTTTAAATCTGCAACATCTGAATGGCACTCTGTAACTCCATAACTTCACTAAAATGCATAACTATTACTCAATGCAAAAGGTAATGTGAAACAACATTTGAAATTCAATCTGCAATTCCTCTTAATGTTAAATAACAATCAGCCAGTTCTTCTATTTGAGTTTGAGGCGAAATATGTATGATTCTGCTATATGCTTGCCTGCTAAGCATAGATCAGTGGCCTTTAAACAATTCATTGGGGGCAAAGTCAATTTTTCCCCTTCTTGAAACTTCGAGAGCTTGACGACAACATACAGCAATGGTAAGAAAACAAAACAAAACTGAAAGAAAACTAAAAGGCCTTGATGGCCAACCAAACAATGCACAACAGCGCTTAGAGAAAGCAAACTACTGAAATGAAATGTGTGAAACACACTTATTTGCAAACTACTCTACCTAACAGTGAGATAACTTATCTCAAAGGCAGTGCTTGAGGTGGATCCCATTCACTGGGATAGAAAACACCTCACCAGTCATCTTGGAAAGTTGGAATGCGTTGTGCTCCTTTCATTTTGTGATCACATAATGCCCATCCCAAATTGTATCAAACTTGGAATTTCGTCTGGGTCTGCTTTTAAATTCATTCCACCTGAAAACTAGATCTCCAACAATGAAATCACGAGGCCTCGCCCTCTTGTCAAAAGCATTCTTCATTTGTGCTTGATGTATTTCTAGCTATCTCAGAGCTTCTTTTCTGGTCTCTTCGAGCTCAACCAGCTGTGCAAACCTCACTTCCAGGTTGGAACGGTTTAGCTCTAGTTCAACAGCATAATTCAATATTGGTAGCTCTCTATTGGAAATAGGCAACTTAGCCTCTTTGCCATAAGTCAAAACAAAAGGTGAACAACCAGTGGCTCTTTTAGGAGTTATTCTATCAACCCAAAGGGCTAGCTTCAGCTTTTCATGCCACGTCCTCTGATTATCTTCAACAGTCTTCTTGATTATCCGAATTAGATTCTTATTTATGGATTTTGCTTGTCTATTGCCCTGCGGATAATAATTTGATGACGTGTTCAAATAGATGTTATTTCTGAGGGACCAATCTGAAATATTCAATCCTATGAAAGCTAAACCATTATCTGAAATGATTGAATCCAGAACACCAAATCTCGATATGAGATCTTGATAGAAATTAAGTACTGAAGTCTCGTTTGCTTCCTTTAAAGCAACAGCTTCGGTCCACTTTGTAAAATAATTTGTGGCAGTAAGAATCCACTTATGACCTACACTCGAAGGTGGGTTTATAGGACCAATAAAATCCAAGCCCCACTTAGCAAAGGGTTGTTCTACT
>VDFB02074861.1:0-25201 GCA_007258455.2 Sequoia sempervirens | reverse complement strand
CAAAATGAAAAAAAGTTTAAAAAACCCTAGAAATTTAGAGATTTTTAAGGATTTAAAACTTGTTTCAAGCACCCTTTAATGAATACAACACAAATAAAAGCAAATTTGATCACATGCACAAGTATACAACGATCACATAAGTATAAAGTACACAAATTGTAGTTGCCCTGCTGAAGGAAATAGCATACTTAGATATATAAAATTAGTCAAATGTATACAAAACTCATGGAATATGAAATCCATGACATCAAATGTTCCATACAAATATGAAATATCAAAAGTAAAACAATAGCTATAAGTCAATGACTCTATGCCCTATGGCATAGTGGAGCCAGCATCCTTCCTATGAAGGCGTCTAAGGGTCCTGGATGATGTTGCAGCTGCAGCCATAGTCTCTGCCTGTGTCTGACTCTCCATGCCACTCTCATCAACAACAACTATGTCTCCTCGTGCTCTAGCCTCCTCCTCATCCATGGCTACAACCTCGGCCTCTCTCTCTGCCTGGTCCACCCAATCAAGGTCCTCGTCACTAAAGAATGCATCTGTAGCCTCAGTGATCCACTTAGACTGTGGATCAACCTCCTCTAGACTGATTGGGGTTTTGTCGTGGTCAAAAAGATTCTTGTATCTGAGCCGAAGGTTGTAATGAACATATGCCAAGTCATTCATCCTCTCTACTGTCAATCTATTGCACTTCTTGGAGTGTATGTGCTCAAACATACTCCAATTGCGCTCACAACCAGATGAACTGCATGGCTGACTCAATATACGAATGGCAATATTTTGCAAGATCGGTGTATCAGAACCAAACATATGCCACCACCTATCTGAGATGAGAAAAAGAAACAAAATCAATCTCATTTCAAGTTTTAAGTTCAAGTTCAACATTTAACAATAAGTTATAATATAAAAAGATGAAAATTATGCCCTTAAATATATTTTTACCTAGCAGCAATGTTGTCCTATTATCTTTGCACATTTGACGTGCAAAGAAGTCTCCTTGTGCCTTAGTGAAGGCATCTATCTCCTGCACCACCTGTGTAGTAACAGCGGGCAACATCCGCTCTATCGTCGTGTAGAGCCCACTAAGAATTTATCTATCTGCATGGAGATCACGGCAGAAGTGGAAGGCCGGATTTAGGAAACATGCGGCTGCATGGATGGGCCTATGAAGTTGGTTTTGCCATCTCCTATCAATGATATCCCAAATGGGACGATACTTCTCCTCAACTCCACCATAGACTGATCTAATGGCCTCTTTGGCCCTATCCATGCCCTCATATATGTAGCCCATTGGGGGCTTCTCCACATCTGCAACTCGTAGGAGCACTAGCAAGGGCTCAATAAACTGCAAAGTGCAAACATGTTTCACAAATAAGTGTGACGAAAATAAAAATAAAAAAGTAAGATATGATTAAAAATTTAAACATAATAAATAATTAAATTTTACCTTTACAATCTCATCCATTGGTGTCCAAAACCCTTGCTCATCAAAAATGCAATCAGCCACAGCAATCCTTGCAGTGCTTGTAAAAAAGGATGAGGAAGACCACTCCTCACTAGTAAACATGCGCCTTAAGGCTGCCCTTGACCGAATCAAGGATTGCATCGTGATAAAATTTGTTGCAAACCTGGTGATGCCAGGACGAGACAACTCCCTCAACCCCATGTATTGCCTCATAAGGTTAAGCACCCATGTGTGGTTGTATACAAATTTGCAAACATTTTTTGCTGCTTCCACACATGTTTTGATCCATGGGAGCTTCCCAAGATCCTCCAACATGAGGTCAATGCAATGGGCGGCACATGGAGTCCAAAATATAGTAGGGTGCCTCTCCATCAATAATCTACCAGCAGCAACATAATTTGTTGCATTGTCTATCACCACTTGCACTACATTCTCTTCCCCCACATGGGCTATCACCTCCTCTATATAGCCTCCTGGTATGTGGCATTTTTGAATTGGGCAGAAGCATCAATGGACTTCATGAAGGCGGTGTCACCTGAAAAAATAAGCAAAACCAATTATTCAATAAATTAAAAAACATAAATCAGCCATATTAAATTATTAATCACTAAATCAAATTCAAATTTCAATGCATTGAGGGAAGTACAATTACCTTTGGAGGAAACTAGGAAATTAAGTAGCGTCCTATTTCTCCTATCGGTCCAACCATCAGTCATGATGGTGCAACCAATCATCCTCCACTGCTTGCGCTGCTCCTCTAATTGTGCTTTCACATCTTCCACCTTTTGAGTCAAAAGTGGGCCCTTTAATTCATCTTCGGTAGGGGCTTTGAAGCCCGCCCCACATATGGTTATGGCATCAACCATGTTTTCGAGGAAAAGGTGACCTATAACATGTCACTTAAATAAATTGTGGTTATAAGTATTGTAAAATGAAAAGTTTTAAGTTTTTAACTTTAAATTTGAATTCGATAATGAGATACATCTAGATTCTAAAATTTAAATATAAATTTTAAAACAATTAAACAAAAAAGAATTACCTAGCTACATGGAAGGGAATGGTGCAGTAGTACCAAAAGTCTACAATTGTTTTTTTTGTTGCATCGTGTGCATCCTTGTTCCAACCCATGCTCTCAAGAGATGGTTGGGAACCAGGAGTAGTGTGTGGTACAAAATATGAGTCCACCCTAGATTTCACGAACTCTGGGGCCCAATGCCAACTATCGCATACTACCACTAGCGGTCATGGCGCCACCAGCACTAGAATGCATAGGCATAGGCTGATGCAAAAGCGAAGCACTGCTTCAGGAAGGTATGGAGGCATGGAAGCATCTCCAGCATAACTTTGGGTCTGTCCAACTCGGCGCTCCATCCTACGCCGTTTTTGCGCCATTTCTTTTTGCATTTCAAAGTTTCTAATTGCACACTTCACAGTTTCAACCTCGGGGTCTCCGCAGGCCATTGCTTGCATCGTAAGGCGAATTATCGTGCAAGGGTGCGCAAATCATTGCGCCCGCGCCCCGATATGGTAGAAACGTTTGGTCTCTTTTTCTCATTCGAAAAAGGAATTTCAACATGTTTCAAAAGCGAGATTTTTCATTTGGGGTTTGGGAACATTAATGAAGCATGTGGTTTGATTTGCAAATGAATGTGGCTGCAAAAGTAGGGTTTCTAAAATTATTTAAGTTGCAAGTAGGGTTTGTAAAAAAAATATGCAAACTCAAAAAAATAGTGATTTTACAAATTACAATGAATTATTTGTTAAAAAAAACAAAAAAATCAATTAAAATCGAACTTACCTCTTAGATTTGGCTTGGAATGCAATGCAAACTCCTCCCAATCACTGGTAATGAGCTCTCAATGCACCTCCTTGCTGGTATGAAGCTCCCCAAATGATATATGACCCTGGATTTGTCTTCAACAACTTGCTGGTTGCCCTCTCTTCTCCTCCTATTTTTCTTCATAACTCTCTCTTCTCCTCCTATTTTGCCAAATGAATGAAATGAGGTTGCTTTTAGGGAGAAATAGAAAATATAAGTCAAAAAAAAAATATAAAAAAACTTGAGTTTCTATTTTTTTTTGGCGTCCGGGCGAGTCCTGGCAAGTCCCAAGACTATGGTAGAAACATCTCAAAATGATATTACAAACATACCCATTTGCTGCTGTGTATGAATATTCTAGAAATTGACTGTAAACAACCTGTGGCTCCTAAATGGCATCAAATTTCTTCAAACCCAAGCTTATCCAACTCCAAATTCATTGTTGAGTGTAGCACACACCATGGCACCCTCAAACCAGCCAAAATTCCCCTCAAAACCTAGGCACTTTGCCCTAGGAAATTCACGCCCCTCCTCAAGGTTGTACGGCCTATACAGGGATGGTACAACTAGTAATAGGAAGGTTCCAAACTTCAATTTTTTGAAACTTTAAATTCTCTGTTTGGTCTCACAAATATGCCCAACAATGTCTGATTTAATGCTTGGAAAACAAACTGAAAATTTGTATCATTGAAGCTCTTGCATAGTTATATGAAACCACCTGCAACCCAACTACGAAAGATCTTTCACTTTCGCAACTGGTGTTTTCTATGAAGATTTTCGTCCTCACAAAGCTCTTGGTTAAATCAACAACTTGTTATCAAAAATCTCAAGCATAGTTGCTAAATAAGATCCATAACACTTTTTTTTTCCTCCTCCAATTCCCATGCCCACCTTGGGAATTTAAAATATTTACTTTATTTTAAAAATCCTTATGTCTCCTATTTTGGATGCCCCTTTAGTTATAACATTTGTTTTACTTTTAAACACTTCCTTATATCCCCTAGGCATCCCCTTATTAAGTCACCTTTTTAATAATTTAAATAACATTGTTAAATATTTAATCTAACTTTATAACATTAGCGTTATATAAAATAAGCTTCTTGATAAAATATAATCACCGAACAACATTAAATGTATAACCCAACTATGCGAGGATGTAACCGTTACCGATTAGCAAGGTTGGTGCCAAAATGGTGACTTTCTAAAAATAGCCATAACTGACAAAGTGCCCGAAAACACTCAAGAAAGTGTTGTCACGAAGCTTCTAATGCCCTAAGCTCAAAGCAACAATTGGAAAAACCTCATAGGTCGAACTATAGGTGACCAAGATCCAAGGAGTTCCCTAATCCCACCACATTAGCCGACGAGAACCCCCGAAGATTAGGCTAATGGTCACCAATTGTCAACAACTTAGGAAGGGGACATTACATCATAAGTTAAATGAATGCATGTGGTGTTAAATGACTGCACATGCTTCATTGGGTCCCCTTTTCATTATACATTGCAAATCTAGGAGCTATGAACATGGGAGGGAAGGGATAAGCAAGAAAGTTTGTAGAAAGAAGGTTATGGTGAAGTTTCACTATAATCTAGGGTTTGAAAGAGGAAGAAAAGAGAGCAACAAGTTGGCACTACATAGCTCTCATGCTCTAAAAAAGATGAGTGAGAAGAGGATCAAAGGAAGGAGGTGGCACGAGAAAAAAACCACGAGAAGTAGCAAAAGTAGTCAAGGTAAAAGATAGCATGACATAGGGTTGTAAAATTATGGGATGGGAAGGGGGAATGGAGATAGGAATATATTCTTGAGTGGAATAGAAAGGTGTCCAAGAAAAAGTAGGTTGACTGGAGGGATATGTAAAAGGAAGGTGCTTAAAGGGTAGAATAAGAACATAGTGGGAAATAGGGGGGGAAGATTGGGTTGTGGTAGCAAAACTCTAGAATGAGTAGCAACTGAGTGAAGGTTGGGGATTTTGATAAGATGAATGACAAAGTCAACAATAAAGGTGGAACATATATAGGAAGTGACATTAGAAATGGGTACAGACAACTAAGACTAGTGTTGATGTGTTTTTCGTGACCGCACCAACGCAGAATAAAGTCGCCAACGGCTACCCTATTCTCTCTTGATCAAAGTATCCAGCATGCTAAGATTGCAAGAAAGTTCGTGCGTTCAACTCCAAGGTTCCTTCAGTGCAAATAGTCTCAGTTGGATCAATGTGATTTGCTAGTATTTCAAGGGGACTTACGGAATTGTTCCTTGATGAGAGAGGAAGGGTTTCACAATTTCTGTGAATTTATCAATGAAGCCGCGGGTTTCTATTCTAACTTGAGAAAGTGAATGCAAATAGTGCGGGCTTTAGAAAGTCTAAATCTATTTCTAAGTGTGGGATCATGGAGCTCAACTTCAGCAAACTTCAACCAAACCGGCTTTGCCCCTCGCCTGGGGCGGCTTCCGCAGTCGGTGCAATCTTAGGGGGAGATGACTAAAGATGTTCAAAACCACCACTTGACATGAAGATACCATCCTAGCGACGCATACCATCATTCAAACTGTGATTGAAGTTAGGCCCACAACATTTCCAGTTGACCACACAAGGCGAACACACCATCAATGAGCCCGCTAGTGGTATGGATAAGCGAAGCTTGCTTGGATCAAACACCACATTCCACAACTAACATCTGCTTGCATAAAAATGAAATTACGCTACTCTATGCTACTTGAAGTAGAAGGGATGAAGAGACCTCGCTAGCTATCCATAACAAAGACGAATTTCACCATCAGTGAAAAGATCTTTTATTATGAAAGTTTACACAACAATCTCTTGCAAGAGTTTTCAAAGGAAAACTTTCCTTCTTCTAACTACACTATCAATCTATACTAAGCTACTTCTAAGTTGTCCCTCTACTCTATGTCTACTGTCTAACTAGTACAAATGAGGGGGGGATGCCCCCTTTATATAGCTGGCCAAGTCCAACGGACGACTCAGATTACAATTGGATGGATGGCCCAGATTGTGCCACCTCAGCCCTAAACAAGATTCACCCTAAAAACCGCCACCAAGAGGAGTGTTACATCCCGATATTATAGCTACTATTGTATAGGGCAATTGATTGTAATGTTTGAATCTTGATGATGAATAAAACATGGTTGATCTCGTTATTAAATGAATGAGTTATGTTTAAATGATGGTTTCATTTGATTGTTACTTCTAAATGATTTTGTCTTGATTAAATATTGCAAACAATTATGGAATAATGTTATTCTAACTTATGAGATGTTTTTATGAGCATATGACTGCCGATGTCATGTCATGATGTGCAGGTATGAAGACTGTACCTCCGGACAAAGGAGAGACATCATTCGGGGAGGAACTTGGTCGGATAAACAGTAACGATTACCAAATTGAGCATACACACACATACTATAGAATGAGTAAGCCAAGTCTGTTTGTCGAGGCAACGGTAAGTCATCCATAGGCTTGTGTATTGACATAAGGATTTTGTATACCCTTCTTTATGTTTAGGAGATGTGATTGTTTAAATGTCAGACTTGCTATACCATGACCCAAGTATGAATGGTGTGAATGTTGTGTTAATGATTGAATGTGAATGCATGCACATCTATATATTGTGAACACGTATTTATATGTACAGACATATCAATACATGTGTATGTTAAGCAGACGGATATGCTCGTACACATGTGTTGACATGTATGTATGCATACATACGTAAACACAGGTATATATATATGTACACATTCCGTTTGATATCTGTAGTGAAAATAATATTTTATAATATTGCCTAGCAAAATTACATAAATATTTATGTATTAATGTATATATTAACAATGTGATTATATGTATGGATATATATACATAAATACATAAATGTAAATGTATTATATGTTTATATATTTAAATATATGTATTAATATTAAGGTAATATTTACTTATATATAAATATATCTATATATATTTCACAATATAATGTCGGAAAATATATATATTTATATATTTAGAAATATTACGCTTAATTAAAATACATATATGATTAAATATATAAATGATTAAGGTTAAAATGTGAAATGTATAAATTAAATTGACATAGAAGAATATTCAATAGAATAAAAATTGAACTCAAAGGATTTAAATCCTTTAGCCATAATGAAATATTTCGATTTTAATCTCATTATGGAAATCGGGTCTTTTGTTTGAATTAATCAAATCAAAGAGAAAGTTGAAATGTTTATAATGAACATCTGAAATATTTAAAAAGAGGAAAGATACGTTTTAAGCATGAAAATCGCGTGAAAAGCCACGCGCAGGAAAAAAAACGCGTTTGAAACGCACAGCCAGAGAATAGGTCAGTGAATAATGGCCGACACTATTCCTAGGGCATCAAAAATGGCGAACGTGGAAGCTTTTAAACCTTGATCTAACGTGTATAAGTCATTCATTTAAATACGACTGGCCAAAAGAAAACGTGTGACGTTTTTTAAGATAAAAGTTGAAAAATTCTTCTCTTGCTGACTCTAAGGAGGTCGAATCACCTTCAATTTGATGACTTAGGGTTTATGAATCCGCCAAATGTCTTTTTAACAAATTCTGGGCACTTGTTGTCAATCTGCATGCCTTCTAAAAGGGAAAACAATTGCAATTCGGGCCCTATATAATGACGCCCTTCCATTCATTGTAAACACACCTTTGGAGCAATCTGAGTTTACTATTTTTATTCCATATCCATTACATTGTACTGCCTGAGTTTCCTGTATTGTTGAGTTTGATAAATTCAGTGAATTATTTTCAGCATTTGCCAGTCATAGTGAATTAAGTCATTTTGAGTATATAGTGAGGATTTTGTATAGCTGAGTAGGAATTGAGTGGTGGAAACACGTCTGAGAGAAGAGTTATAGGAGTTCACTATAGAGTGAAATACTTTTATTAAAAGAAGCCATATTTAGCTAAAACCTGGAAGCTTATTTGAAGGAGAATCTAGAAGAGCAAATTTGGAAGGAGAAGCTTTAAAATCAGGCATGAATCTCCCTAGTTTATAATTTTTATTGAAGTGTTGTTTCCATTTTGATTTTGTGATTGCTGATTTCAATTAGTTCTAATAGGGAAGAACTGTTTTGATGAATAATTAAAGCAATTCATTTAAGAAGAAAATGTGAAAAGGTTCAATGATTAGGGGAATTGTGAAAAAGGGAATATATGAGTAAAAAGCTTAAGGGATTAGATTATTTTTCTTGCATTTAAACGAAATAATGGAAAAGATAAAGGGGAAGGATTTATTTGCATTTTGATTGGTTATTGCATGTTGTGTATGATCTCTATATATGGAGAATACGTAGACGTATTATTTATCTACTAGGATCGAGATGATGGCAGAATCAAGTGAAGTCTTTTAGCTTAAGTTATTAGGATAACGGAGACAAGTTAGGTACTCCTAGGATAAAGAATTCCTAGTTAGGAGAATTGATACAAGACACTTGAATACTGTTTTCATTTCTAGTAGGTTCGTATGATTGTAGGATGTCTGGGATGACGGATTCACCCATTGAAAGACAAACCTATGCGTAGAGTAAGGAAGCCTTAAGTCAAATCGGCCCTAAGTAGTGTTTATGATAGATGACCTTCATTCGAAGTACTGAATGAGAATACTTTGGCCAAAGTAGTGAAAGGTACGACATCCACCTAGATGTGAGATAGTTGAGACTACACTGTCAGTTCATTGTGATCCGAGTACTAGATCGAGATTGTGAAATAGCAAGGTTCTAGTTGGTAGGACCTGACACTATGCTTAGTTGGTGTCGTTAAAGGATACCCTACCAATCTCTTCTTGAAGGGAGGCGTTCATTGCAAAATGATCGTGCGGGGGACCGCATTATAAGTCCGTGGTTGGCGGAAAAGCACCCGAGTGATGTTTCTCCTCCACAGCGAGCGGCCGATGTACCAAGATTTGAAAGGACGGATTCTTGGACCTTCTTACTTCTATTTGTGCAAAAGCTTACGAGCTATGTATGTAACTGTATTATTTTTTTAACTCTGATTTGTATTTGCAATGAAAATGAAATTCATGAGGAAACATATTGTAACTTGTACGTGTTTATCAATAAAGAAAGGAAGAAATTTTATTGTATTATCTTTGTTATATGTTACTTTTACATATTTTAAGTGAGAATTGGAAAGCTTTTAATTTATGCAGAATTGGGTCGTAACAAGGAGTGGGGTAATAAATGAGCCATTAATGTCCATCATCTTCCAGAAGATTCCTGTTTGGAAATGCGTTCACACTGCTTCAACTTCTTGGACTAGTACGACAGGCATGTTCTCGATCTAACTTCAAGGTGGCAACCTCCTTCTCTTGCTTGATGATGATTTTCCCTTGTCGTTTTTTCAACTCCGAAGTGCTTGCTTGGGTTTCCATTTTTTTTTTCTCCATCCTGAGCTTGAAGGATCCTTCAGTTGTGGGCTCGATCATTTCTTCTCTACTTGCATGTTAGGTTATCCCAACACTTAGCCATTTCTTCCAACATGCAACTTTTCTTCCTTCGAGGTTGAGATGTGGTCCTGGAGTATTTGTTCCACCACCTCAAGTCATCGTGCTCAGGCCCCAACGTTCATCCTGCAAAACAGACAAAAGGAAGAGCATCAAAACACCCCATCATATAAACTCACCTTACTTACCTAGTTTTCATGCTTCGATCTTTGAGGTTTGAGAGATCTCTTCATCTGATAGGGTTCATCATTTTCCTCCAGCACAACTTTTACCTTTAAATTCCTCTTGCCTTAGAATATTTCCGCATTATCATACATCACGCATCTAGAGACTTGAGCTTCCGTTTTCATTTCACCTGCTGAGGCGTTCACTCTAACATTTCATCCAACTCTGGCTCGAGAAAAATGCTTTCATCAGGAACTTGATCAAAAATCATCTTGTCATTCAATTTCAAATTCATCACTTAAGGCATTTTATCTTCAAAACATCATTTATTCCTTGCCTTAGAATTATTTTAAATTTTCCCCTTAGAAAATCCATTGTTTAAGTGCCCATCAAAAATCTCCATCTCGAAGGCCTTGGCGAAGTGTGGAAGACTTTAAAATCCATTCCCCATCGCAAACGTCCAATACCCTGAAGAAAATTTCCTTCAGAAAGCGTCGAATTCATGTGTCTCTAAACGGAGGGGTAAATTTAATTTTTCAAATTTCAAACCTTAGAAAAATATTTTGCCATCAAAATTTATCTTCATTCTTCACCTTTGGCCGGATTTTTTTTTTCTCGCTTGGCCTTAGGAAATTTTATAACCTCCTAGCCAACATGGGCGCATTTGATCCCTGAAGCTTTCACTTTCATTCACCTTAGAAAATTTCAAATCCTCCTCTTTCAAGTTTGGATGCATTTACCTAGGCAAGCATCTAGTTTCATTGCCTTAGAAGAATTTTCAAGTTCCACTTAATCTTGGGCGCATATAGGGGTCTCAGCTGTCACTTTTCACCACTTAGAAATATTTTCAATGACTCACCTTGATGCTTTGGGCGCATATACCACCCTGGACTTTCATTTTACTTGCCTTATTCAAATCTCAACCTAGGCGCATTTAGAGGGTTGCACTTTAAATTCCCATGCTTTAGAAAATTTTCAAAATCTCCACTCCTTCTAGGCGCATCTGAGGGGGCCTGATTTCAAATTTGAAACACTTAGAAAAAATTCAAGTCCTCTTCACCTTTGATGGGCGCATTTACCATGGCCTACTTCCACTTTTGATCCTCAACGCTTAGTTTTATTTCATCAACCTCCAGCTTCAAACTTAGGCACATTCAGGGGTCCAAGCTTCAAGTAAGCAACACTTAGAAAAAATTTCAGTTCATCTCCATGTTAAGGCGCATTTCTAGGGGCGAGCTTCCAATTTCCAATGCTTAGAATATTTCTCCAAGCCCTTCCACAAGTCAAGGCGCATTTAGGAGGTGATACTTTGAGTTTTGAACACTTAGGAAATATCAAACTCTCCCCTCAATTCCTAGGCGCATATGACCCCTTGAACTTCAAATTTCAAGTACTTAGAAAATTTTCCTATCATCTTCTCCCTCAAGGGCGCATTTGAGCCTTCATACTTTTATTTTACATGCCTTAGTAAAAAAAATTCCCTCATCAAAATCCTCTTGGGCTCAAACAGGGGTGTCTACTCCAAGTTTTGAACACTTAAACACTTTCCAACTCTTCCTACAAGTCAAGGGCGCATTTCAAGGTGTGCACTTTGAGTTTTGAATACTTAGAAACTTTTCTTGCCTTCATTCCTTGCTTGGGCGCAAATAGAGGGTCAAGCTTTCAACTTACAAAACTTAGAATATTTTCAAGTCTTCTCTTCTTCTCAAGGTGCAAATGAGGGTAAGAGCTTTGAGTTTACCATACTTAGAAGAAATTTCAAACTCCATCTTCTTCCAAGGGCGCATTCAAGGTAGGGAGCTTCAAGTTTAAATGCCTTAGTCAATTTCCAAGCTCCTTCTTTGACCCTGGGCGCATTTGAGGGTGGCAACTTCAAATTTCAAAGACTTAGAAACTTTTCAAGCTCAAACTCCAAGTGAAGGCGCATTTGGGAGGTCCTCCATCAAAATTTTCATACTTAAACTTTTTCACAGCTCTCATCCTTGAGTTAAGGCGCATTTAAGGACCTGAACTTCAAATTTCACATACTCAGTGGATTTTCCAGTTTCCTCCAGCTTCAAGGGCGCATCTAGGGGCTTGAGCTTCAAATTTGAAGGACTTAGAAACTTTTCAATCACCTCTTCAACTTCAGGGGCGTATTTTCATGCCGGAGCTTTCAATTTCACATACTTAGAGAAATTTTCAATTCCTTCAAGCTTGCAAGGGCACATTTTCATGCTGGAGCAGGATTTTTGTCAGTCTTAGCCATTTTTCTTTCCTTCTGCCAGTTTCTCCACGCCCTGCTATTTATAGTAAGTCCTTTAATTTTCACACTTCTGAAGCTCGGATCGATTTGAAATTTTAACCACATTTTCATGACCTACTTAGCCTGTTCACACTGCCATCCTGAACTGACCTGCTAAAAATAGCACATTTCTGAGGGTGGTTTACTATTTATAGCAACTGCCTGTTTCTGAGACCTCCACAACTCCGTTTGACTTGAAATTCGAATGAAGTGACCCTCATCGGATGACCTGGACGTTGACACTGGCGCCTACTACTAATTTACTATTTTTAGCTAGTTTCTGGAATGCCTTACTATAAATAGTAAGTGCTCCGATTGCCTTCAAATTTTACCGGTGGATAGCTTGAAAGATGCTAATCGTAGTGGGATACACCAGTTTTCGAAAATTCTGGCATTTTACCCCTCATTTTGGGTCCCGAAGCTGGAAACCCTAATTTGTCTTGCATGTATATCATGTTGGCATTTAAATTCGCACCTCTGGAATGCGGATTTGAAAACGGACAGCTATGCACAGATAAACTGCTCTTCAAATTACGAGGGGAAGCTCCCTCTTGCTGATGGTGATTGAAAGAAAGTAAACTAAAACTAAGTTGCCTATCTTTTTGATCATCTTAGAGCACAAGGTTTTTTAAACACAAACTCCGCAACTGAGATTTTCTGATATAAGAAGTTCAACTACGACTAACTTAAACTAAAGACGTTCCTAACCTCTCAAGTAATAGCAGAGCAAGAGAAGTTAGAATTTAACAAGGTAGATTTTCTGACAAAAAAACTTCAATAATCTCTCTTTCAACGAACACCTACACACTTCACTGCAAGCTGAAATAAAGATCATAAAAGTAGAACATAGATAACGGAAATCTGAGATTTTGGACCAAGGCAAAAGAGGCTCATGATTTTATTACTCAAATCTCTGAAACAAAGCTCACTTCTAACATGCTTTGAACAAGAAATTGCAGCTAAAGAGGCTTGCAAACTTATTCTTAACACAATAGAAAACAGCAATCACACTAACTCCTTTGTTTGCTAAAGAGGCTCAACAATTTGCTTATCACAACACAAAATGAACAATACTTGAGCAACAAATAGAAGGCACAATAGGCTCATTTGTTCTCACTAGCACGGTTCCACAAAGTGAACTGAAACTGAATAACAACTTGCTGCAATCTGAGGCTCGCAATTTGCTATGACAATAACGTTAAAGAAAACTAATGAGCAAAGGCTCTTATTTATAGAGAAGCAGAGGAGTAGGGAACCCTAAAATCTCCTTGCTTTCACAATCTAGGGCTTGCTCAGAAAGCAAGCTTTATTACTAAATCTAGAAAGAAGATAACATCTAAAACCCTAGAAAGCAAAAAAAGCGGGAAACGCCAACTATTACATCTTATCTTCTTTCTCTTCTCAAAGAATGGATAAGAATCATTCCAAGAATAGAAAGAAAGCGAGAAAGAAAGCTTCTAGAAGAAAGCTGCTTTAAAGCTCGATCACGTCCGCTAGGAAGTTAGAGATTGTGTCCCGGTTCGGTGCATCTATGCCATCAACAACAAAACACCGCTTTTCAAGAATATCTTCAGCATCTGCAATAGATCTCAGGAAATCTTCAACCTTATTGGCCGCTTTATCGAACTTTGCTGACATCATGGAAGTGTGACTTGGCAAAGTCTTATGTTTTTCTTTCATTCACTTCTGTGCAATCTTCTTGCTATATTTATCTTTATGCATATTCCATATCCTTTCGCATTCACCCTTTGAGAGAGTTACGCTTTCAGGCCACGGGGGAATGGAAAAACACCTTTCGACCATATCAGGCTTTAGACTGCAAATCAATCTACCGTCTGCTGACTGGATCTCCCTAGTAGCCGGGTTGTAATGCTTAATGCAAGTGATTACGAACTCAAGGCTCGAACTGATATAGGAATTGACGCTGCTGCGAGGAGTCCAGAATGTCCCAGGTTCTTGATTGAGGTGTTGCCTGCTCTCTCCAAGGCATGTAGATCGAACACCGGCTTGACATGATGCAAGTCTGTCTCAGTTGTTTTGATATAATGTGAAAAGAGCTGATTCGGATTTGAAAACATTAGGAGTGTACTCCATTTGGAAAACTTCGAAGAATGGATAAACTCGCCTTGGTTCGGACAAGTCTTGAACAATTTCTATTTTAGAATGCTGATTTTTGTGCTCCAACGAACAAATTTTTGAGAAATTTTTCTAAGATATGGGTTTTGTTCAGAATATCAATGCAAGACAACCCAGATCGTCCGTTTTTGAAAATTTTGAATTTTGCCTGAAAAAGCAACAAACCCTAATTTCTTCAATTTTTTCAAAAAAAGCATCTGGGTTTTGTTCAGAACAAGATTAGAAATGGACCCAGTTGATTGGATTTGCAAAACCCTGACGTTTGATCGAAAAAGCAGCCAACCCTAGGTTTTGAAAAAAAAGTTGTGATATGGGTTTTCTTCAGAAGACTGATTGGAAAGGACCCAGATGGTTGAAATTTGAATGCACTGAGGTTTTCACTGACATGCAAAATAAAAGCACTTGCTGCAATTTGATGAAGTTCTTGAAAAATTCTTTAGAAGATTGAGACAAAAAGACCCAGATGACAGAAAAATTGAAAGCCTTGGCCTTCTGCTTGAAAAATTTGATCTTCTGGAACAAAAAGCTTGAAAAAGCAAGGGTTTATGCTTGCTGATCTGAAAAATCTGATGTAAAACCAGCAAAGATGGATTCTTGAATCACAAAAATTCTTCAAACTTGCTGCTCCAAATTTCTCCTCTGGATGCTACCTGCAAAAATAATGAAAAATACATGAAAGAATGATGTTAAATAGACTTTAGGGCTTTGGATTAGGTTTTGCTTTCTTTGCTTTTATTTCCAAAACCCTAAAATCAGCTTCATTGAACTTGGACGCCATCCTTCACTTGGCAATTTTGCAACTTTTTTGAAAATCTCAAAAAATTCTCTAAGGCATGAGAGTTTGGGTGCCCTTCTTCACCAGGGGCGCCCACTTTATCCAGTGTTAGCCAAAATCTTGATATTTTCAACTTTCCTTCATTTTGAGATGCTACTTCGCCTCCGATTTCCGGTTGACAGATTGATCCGACAGGCGAGCTGAAGATTTCACGGCGGAGCGTGACTGATTCTGAGAAAGAAGTTCTGGAGGCATCTCTGGCGAACGACTTCATCTCGACCTCCGAATTCGTGGGAGCCTTTTCCTTCCAAGGGCGCCCATTTCACCTAGAGAGCCATTTTCATAGCTTTCAAATTTCTTCATAAACTCCTCTCTTACAGGCGATCTTATTGAATCTGGAGCTCCGGGCGTCGGATTGACTGAAGACTATGCTCATCGCGAAGCTGACGAAGAATGAAGAGGGGTCTAATTTTCTCGTGTTTGCTTCTGAATTTTGGTTCTCAGCCTTCGTCGGACCCTACATTCAGCTCCTCTCATCTGGTGACTGCGAACTCCGTTTGACGTGCTGAACATCTCGCCAGAAAGCTAGATCAACTGCGAAGAGATTTTGTTAGAGCCTCTTCTGCAAATTCATTCGTTTGACCTCCTGACAGCTTGGGCGCCTTTCTTCAACAGGGGCGCCCATTTTCTCAACACTTAGTCAAATTTTCAACATTTTCAACTTTCCTCGTTCTGACTCCAATGCGGATCTCCCCTGTTCAGCTTTGAATTCCAGGTGACTAAATCGCCTGATGACTGCGCCGCTAAATCCACTGCGAAGCTGACAGAAAAGTGAGGAAGTTTGACTGGGGGTTTGAAACCCTAATTTATAATATGATGCCCTAAAAAGGTGGGTGCCTTTCTTCAACAGGGGCGCCCAAACTTGCCAGTGTTAGAAAATTTTCATGAATTTTCAATTTTCTTTCTCGTTCTTTGTGCACGTTCATCATTTCATCTTCTGTCAAATGTTTAAGTGTTGAAACTGACGCCTGGCAGTCGAATGACCTCCATTGATGACCTCGGAACTCCAAATATGCTTCTAAAAAGCAACATAGACCCAGTAGGGCAAAACTGATTATTTTGAGATTCTGACTGCACCACCCTGATACGGACGCATTTTGAGCAAATCAAAATCAGTTCGGACCCTGTCGGACTAACTTTCTATTTTTAGAAAATTTTGCCAGTATCCGTTTCGAAAGAAACCCAGAAAACGTTGCTAATTTTAGAAAATTTCTAAAAATAGCAGTTTTCCTAAAATTTAGGGATGAAAAACTGAGATCTGGGTTTTGTAGATTAAGCTGCCCTTAGCAGATCCAGATTGTCAGAAATTGAAAATTTTGCGTTTTAACCTCTCATGCAAGACATGCACACCCAAATTTTGACCTTTTTGACTGATTTGACAAGACTTTTACCCATTTCTTCAAAATATCTAAGTGTAACAAAAATTTTAATTTTGGGGTACAACATATCAAATGACCTTTGTTTGACCTCGTTTCTATTGCACTTCGCCCTGTTTGTGGTTCTGATGCACTGGGCAGCTGCCGGAATGCACCTGCTAAAAATAGTAAGTTTCTGAAAACTGATCATCTTGCTTTGCATGTCACATCACTGCGTAGCTCTTGAAAAACCCATAAGGAATCATCAGACATGCAAAGAAAACTCTGACATGCAAACCCTAAAAATAGCCTCTGAAGGATGAATACTGAAAGTCATCGCCTCATTTTGCATGTTATATCATCGCGTAGGTCTCTGAAAACCCAGAAGGAATCTCCAGACATGCATTGAAGAACTTTGCATATAAACCCTAAAATCTACTCCGGAAGGTGAACTTACTTAAAATAGACAGTTGTCTATTCTGGCTCAAATTTTGCAGACGAGCAGCTTGACATGTCCTAGATGCAGTGTAGTGATCAAAACTTCAAAAGTGTTGAAAGAACGCCTTGAATTGCACACTTACTAAAAATAGTAAGTTGCCAGAATCTGATGAAACTTAGCTGGGAACCTGCTGGAAGCATATTGACTGCCATGCCAAGGTTAGATTTCAACTTGATTACTTCATTCAATTTTAAATTGGCTGAAGAGTTCAAAACCCTAATTCTCAGACTTAGCCAAAATTTCAATTCAAGCTCAAAGACGGGCACATCCCGAAAAGGCAAACAGCAGAAAACGGACAGAAAGAGAGGGAGACAACAAGAAAACTAACTAAAATCAAGCCAAAAGTTCGGAACGAAGCAAAAATTAGGGGGTCCCTGTTGACGTGGTTTTTGAGACCACACCAACACAGAACAAAGTTTCCCAACGGATACTCTATTCTCTCTTGAACAAAGTATTCAACATTTTAAGATTGCGAGTGAGTTCATGCTTTCAACTCCAAGGTTCCTTTAATGCGAATAGACCCAGTTTGGTTGATGTGTATTGCTGTGTTCTTATGAGGGGACTTACACAATTGTTCAGACTTCTTGCAGTTAGCATCCGGTATATGATTTGAAAGGAATTCTTGCGTGTATGATTTAGCAATGTGGTTCATTTTCCTAAAACTAATCAGAAATATGCAGAAAGTAAAGAGTATAGGGCCTAAGAAACTTATGTTCTATCCTAAATGCAGGATATGTGGAGCTTCGTTTTAGTAAACTTCAACCAAATCTCACCTAGCCTCACATCGGACAGCTTCAGCAAAATTGGTGCAATCTTCAAAGGGATAGCAAAGGATGTTCAAATTATGATTTAGCATACATACACCATCACAACGACGCATATAAGCATACAAACCATAACCGAAGTTAAACTCAAGATAATGTCCAGTCGACCACGCAAAGCGAACTTATCATCAACAAGTCGCTAGTGGTATGGAATAAAGTGAAGCTACCTCAATAAAACACCACACATCAAAGTAAACTACTTGTATGAAAATTACGCTACTTGGATACGAAAGGAAGAAGAGACCTTGCTAGCTATTCATGACAAGACGAATTCCACCATCAATGAAAAGATCTATTATCATGAAAAGTGTTACACAACAATCTCCACAAAAGTTTTCAAAGGGAAAACTTTCTTTCTTCTCCACACTATGCAAAATGTCTACAATGCTCTACTCTCTAGTCTCTAGCTCTAACTCAATTCTGATTCTAATCTCCTGTTCTAATCTCTACTGAACTACAAATGAGGGGGACTCCCCCTTTATATAGCTAGCCCAGTCCAAAAGACGGCTAGGGTTACAATCAATAGAGTGGCCAGAATCGTGCCACCTTAGCCCTAACCCTAAAAACTGCCAGAATAGGGAGTGGTACATTAAATGAATCAAAGATTCCCACTCACTCCCAAAAATAGTAAAGGCAATAAATGCCCACAATCAGTCTTCTAGAAGATCCTTGTCTAGCAGTGTGTTCCCGTTCTCCTTCTCTCTGACTGCAAACTCAACGAACCTGCCAAGTACAGCCTCAACTTCCTGAACTGAAATGGGTGGAACACAATCTAGCTGAAACTCTAACACTGTGACTGAATGCTCATGCCTCGTACAAGATTTTCTCCAAGCAACTAAAGAATCCTGCGTGCTCTGAATCAAACTAGAGAAAGTAGAAGTGTTCTTGAAATCATCTTGTACAAAGGTCTTAACATCTGAAAAGAAAGGCACCAGCCTACCCCTCAAATTATCCACATTAACTTCATCTGGATTCAGCCACCTAGCAAATATGGCCTCAAAGGTATTTTGGACCCCATCAATGATATTGGCCATAGCCTTATGTATCCTAGCTGAATCCGCCTGTGCAGCGTCGAAGAAACCACGCCCCGTGATCGCTGAAGAATACCATCTCGAGAAATCATATCTGTCATTCTCCTGAATGACACCTCCATCAATCAGCAATCGCAACGGAACATGCCTCAATGCCTCAAGACGCTGAATTACTCTACTCTGATAGACAGAAGCATCGCCCCAAGCATGATCAACCGCCTCCATCTGTGCCAAAATACTAGAGGCCTGCTGAAAAGCAGAAGCAAGGTCCTCCATAAACTTTTCGGTCTCAGCACGAACTCCTGTGACCCACTTATCTGCTTCCTGTGCCATTTTTCCTAACTCTACCAAGCCACTGATGGACTCCCTGGGTATCTCTGCTGGAGGCTCTATAACTGGAATATCCTGCCCTCGAGAACGAGACAGCTGCTGCATATATCCGATTAAAGCCTTGTGTTCTCTTTTCAACCTTTTGTATTTTCCTTCCTTCTTGAATAATCTGTCTTTGAGGGCAAGATAGGAGTTATCACACTCCTCTACAATCTGTGCACCAGTGGGGCGTCCCAAATCCAAAGTCGTGACCACATAATTCTCAGGCACTGCTTCATTTCGGTCACAATCAACTTGAGGCACGGCAATGTGAAGAGTAGGGGAACCATCCTCTTCAGTGGAGATTTTGAAAATTTTCTTGCCTTCTTCTTCTGTGGAGGTGCACTGATCCTGTTCAAAAATTCTTCCATCTCAACTGCTGGATTAATCTCCTCACTGGGGCTTCTTCTCATTCTATCCTTAAGCCAATCAGGCACATCGTACTGTATATCGAAGGGCTGCTGCTCTTGTGCCTCTACTTCTCGAACTTGCTCAACTTCTATATCATTCTGGCGAGGCTCATCGTCCTCAAGTGGCTGAGTGTCTCCTGAAACTATATCATCATCATCATTCATAGCCGCCTCTAACTCCTGCTGAAACTGAGGGTCAGTAATAGTCCCCTCATCATCCTGTTGATCAACCCCACCAGGTGCGTTGACGCTCTGGCCAACCGACTCTCTCCGTGGAGGCTGAATATTATCCTGTACCACTTGCACCTGATTCAGTGTATTCCTCTGATCAGCAAACAAAGAAACCTCCTGTATACTTGGAGAACGTGTCTCCAATGGTGATGCAACTGTGACTCGTGGAGGTTCCAGCTGAGTAGGCTCCTGTCGAACTAGCTCCTTTTTAGACTCTGGACCTCGTGTGATCTGCTTCTTCCTGCCAGTGGCGGGCGTCTTGTGATCTCCCATCATATTGTAAGTCAAAGCAATTGACCTACTCTTCAATCTGCTTACACACCTATCAACCCATGCTCTAGTGAATGTCAGGACAGGAATAGAAAGTGTATCCAAATCTGCAATCTCAGGTTCTGACCAATCTGGAGGTGGAAGTGGAGTATCTCTAACAGCTGCATAATCCGGATGAACAACATCCATATCCTCATTCACCTGGTCTGGAACCGGCACAACTTCACACTCCCTGATCAAAGTAATTGGCAACCGAGAGAACATTCTTTTCCTTACTTCAATCTCATCAACTGCATCAGCCCAATAATCCTCAATGGTGGCCTTATGTTTAAACTCCTCTGACAGTACCCATTTGATGTTATGATGTGGATCGTAGTGCTGTCGGCTGGTGTGATATGAGAAATGATAAAATTGAAGTTCACTTTCAGCCTCTCTAGCTGCCTGTATTGAAGGACACACCTCATCCGAATTGCCCATGACAATTGGAAATTCTACTCCTCCCTTTTTCTTTTTCTTCTGAATCTTATCATAGGCAAGCAATTGCCTAGATATCTCTAGCATTAATATTCTATCTATTGGGTACTTAGGCAGCCTATATGGGTACGATGAAAAACCTTGCAGCCTAATGTAAGAAAATTTTGGAAACTGTATGAACCAGCACCCATACCTTTCAATCAACTCCTGGGCTTCCCTCGAGATTCTGTGGTGTAACCGCTCCTGAAGCAGTCTCGTGATATACATGGTGAAGGAATCGTTGACATGCTTGTAGTGAGTTGTGCTCGCCAAATGCAACTGTGGACAGGCATCATATATTTTAAACTGGTGGGAGCCACAACCGACAGGTTCCTTGTAAGAGATCCCTCTGTACTTCGTCATACGTGCCAACATATAGATGATGTGTTGGCATAACAACTAACACCTCTGGAGTAGAAGTTGTTATGAACAGCCTATGTACACTACGCAATGAGTGCTCTTCAAATTAGGAGGGGAAGCTCCCTCGTTGTGCTTTGACAAAAATACTTGCAAAGGAAAATAAGCTAAACTATGTCCTGTCTTTTTGTTTCAGCTGTAGAGGCACAAGGCTTTCTTGAAAGAACCTATATGTTGCAGCTGAGTTTTCTCTGGTTTTGCAGATCTACTAACTACAACTTAAATTTAATCTATCCAATCTCCTCAGGAAAACAGAGCGAGAGGAAACGGAGCAAGGTTTGACTAACTGACGATAAACGGGTTTAAATTCTCTACTTGAGGGCAAGGTGGCGCAACTATCATCTCAATTTAAACCAGCTTATTGGGCACAAAACAGATTTAAGAATTTACCAAGACAATCTTATGGAACCCTGTGTGGCATAACACTTGATTGAAATAGCAAAGTCTTCACAAAACAGCCTTTATCATCACAATCTCACAAAACCCTATGTGGCATAACCTTTGATTATATTGATAAAGATTCACAAAACAGATTTATCACTGTAATTTCTCGAAACCCTATGTGGCATAACGATTGATCACAATGGTAAATAGACACAAAACAGATTTATCACCTCAATCTCTTGAAACCCTATGTGGCATAACAATTGATCTTAATGATAAAGATGTTCAAACAGATTTATCTAAACTAAGGAAAGAATTCACCACTACAATCTCTTGAAACCCTATGTGGCATAACAATTAATTGCAATAGTGAAGACACATGAACAAATACCAAAAGAGTAATATTGAGGGCAAGGTAGGCGCAGCATATATTCTCTCTCAAGCAAAAGTTATTTACAAATGAGCAAAAGCTCTTATTTATATACATCAAGGTGTAGGGAACCCTAAAATCACCTTGAGTCATCTACAGTTCTTGCAATACATGCAAGTCATGCGCCAAACCCTAATTAAATAAACTATACAGTTAACTGGAAAGCTACCATCAGTTAACTGGAACATCTAATCTAAAAACGGACAATTGTGCGAGCATGCACGTCTTTTATTGAAAGCAAGTTAACTGGAAGACTACCATCAGTTAACGTAAAACCCTAAAAGAAACTCCAAGTGTGAAAGGCGAATCTCAGAATAGATATGCATGTGATGACAACATCGAGTTAACTTAAAAGGGTAACACCAAGTTCAACTCGTGTGTGTAATGTCTATCCTGAGAGGTGGGAACTGAAGTTTACTGGTCGTGATCTTGAGCAATCAATCCCTCAACGAGATTGTTGACTGTATCACTATCTGGAGCTATGAGACTCTGTCGAAGAATGCTATGTCGATGCAACATATCCTCACCAGCTGTGATCTGAGACTGAAGTTCGCCCCTACTCCTCGTTGCCTCATCGAACAATGCTGACATGACTGTAAGCTGAGTAATCTTACAGCCAATGGTCTCCCCACTGAAAATGGTATGAATGAGTGCCTGGAGCTCTGACTGAACATCGGTAAGCTCCACGTAGGCACCACCCTCGATCTGATAACGGCACGGTAAGCGGGACACTAAAGTCCTCACAAACCGGAGTGCACTAGTGACGTGCTCTCTACTCTCAGCCAACTCTGATGCTAAACTGTCCTCTATCTTTACCCTGAAAACCAATTGTGTCTTCCAAGAGTAGATAGCCTCTCTGTCCTCTGCATCCGTGACTGTATCATAAGCCACACTCAGGTGAGCAATCATAATCTCGTCCCGGGGTTTGTTAATTGCCATATCTCTTTCCTCATCCTGAAGACGAAGACGGAGCTCTCGTGCATTGTACCGCAACTGATATAACTCTGTAAGCATAGTACGGCCTCTAGCAACGAACTCCTCCTCCCATTCCTCCAAACGCTTGCCATATGCAACCAAGTGATTGAGTTGACTTTGCTCTGCTGGAGCTCAAGCATCGGTGGGAGTGTGTTAATGGCATCGGGTCTATGCACAAGGCTAGAAATATACTGACGAAGCTGTCTGATTTCAGCCTTGAGGGCTGCCTTATCCTCTCCATCCTTCAATATTCTATCCCGCCTGTCCAAGTAGCTTAACTTGTAGAAGATCAACTTTGATGCAGCGTGTCTTTGCGACCAAAGGTTAATTTGTAATAACTTCGAAATCCTGAGATTCTAATTCAGCCAAGTTCTTCCCCTATGGAGGTACGGCAGTCTCAACGACAATCTCCATGTCAGTGTTTCTCTCTACGTGAACCATCTTCTTAACTCTCTTGTCCGGCGCATCCTGGTAAATGTCATCAAAATTAGAATGATTAAGGACATAGGATGGCTGCCTCCTCTTTCTTCCTAGCTGAGCTTCGATCCAAGATTGGTCTCGGCTAATGCTACTAGAAGGGTCTGTTCTAGCAACAGGAGGTTGCGACGAAAGTGAATATGTAGAAGACCCACTGCGAGGTGGAGAGTTCAAATCCAATTGGCGAATTGGGACTGAAGGTTCCCGTGTAGGAACTTGAGGCTGAACCCTCGTGCATCAAGCGGACTCTGAACTGATCTCTGAACTGATTCTGTGACCGGCTGTCTATCAGGCTCCGTGTGTGTAACAGTGGCAAGTGCCTTGCCCTTTGAATTATTTGGAGCTTGTACTTTATTGGGAGGATTACTCCTCTTCTTTTGGTTAGGTTTTGACGAGGAAGGTAACGAAGGATTCACCACTACTGGCGGCTCGGGCTCGAACACTTACCTCCTTGTCTTGTCAGTCGAGGTAAAGCATAATCGCTCAATAGTCCTACTTGACCTCTCTTTGACCGTTGCATATTCCTTGGCGTACCAATCTACTGCTGGCAACGGTTGTGTATCGACCTGCTCTCTGAAAAACTGAGGAAGAACTTCTCCCTCGTCATCTGATAAACCTCCCACATCTTCTGATAAGAAAACAGAAATTTGTGAGAGAGAGAAGCGGCCGTAACTGCGTCTGCGAACCTCGAAGTCATCTGCGCAATTTGCCCAGTAATCCTCCATAGAAGGCTCGTGATATGTGCCTCCAGCAAGGCGAGCTGTATAATGACCTGAAAGGTCATAAGCACGTGCTTCGACAAGATACTTAAGATGATATTTCTCAAGTTCTTGTCCTGCGATCTTACTATCAATTGCCGACTTGCACCAATACATTCCAAACTGAAAAGGAAAGTTGAGCGATGGTCCAGGCTCCTCAAGGGCGAAGACGATGAACATCATGCATCCGCTCTTTAGGAATTTCGAAGATTGTCTTATCCGGCGATAACGTGGAAGCATAGCTGGATTTCCTATGAAGCCGTAAACTCGGATGTAGGTGTATGTTGGGAATTGAATAAACCAATCTGCCCATCCATCCATCGCTGCCCTAGCAACTGCCGAGATACGAACATGCAATTCCCGGTCCAAGTTCCTCACTGGATAAGTCAAGAAAGCTTCGTGAACACGCTTGAAATGACGTTCAGCTCTGGTGAACTCAAGCTGATCATAATACTGATAAACCTTCTGAACACTGAGGATGCCCACGGTGTTAAGTCCGCGGAACTGACCCTGATAAGCGATCAAGTACACGAGATATGAACACATGTGAAACTCATGGGCAACTAAGAAACCGGTGATCTGCCTGTGGAGAATGTCACTGATGAAGGATGCCCAGTCATAATGCTCCTGCCCAGAAATGATGCGACCGATAATGTAATACATCCAAGGCTGGAAAACATTTGCATGTTCTTGACCTGAGACACGATTCAGGAGTGTGATTAGAATCGCATACTCATCCTTGTATTCACCGCGACCCACATTGTTTGGCAATCTGTTCTTTGCTTGTTTTAACCATCTTTCTGCCATCTTCTTCTGACACTTGTCGATATCAGCATCAAATGCCTGCGCACACTGCTCCATAGAAACAACTAGGCTGTTCTAGTGTTGAGGAATGCCAAAACTCCTTTCGATGTCCAAAGGTTTGAGACTACAAATGACCCGTCCGTCAACTGACACTATCTCACGAGTAGTAGAATTGTAATGCTTAATGCAAGCCATCACAAATTCAATACAATGAACGGAGATAGGTATGGAAGCGGCCTCTAATAA
>VDFB02074860.1:0-22343 GCA_007258455.2 Sequoia sempervirens | reverse complement strand
CAAGGAAAATGCACAAATAATATAATAAAATGTTCCATGACTAATATCAATAGACCCTCTCCAATTAACCTCCTATGTGGATTCATTACCCATAACTATATTAGGAAAAAAAACATAATTACAAAGAGGAGAAATTTTTATGTGAATTGGCCATATGGTGCTTGAAGCACTTGAGACAATAATCCAAGTATCAAGTCATGAATCTACTACAATAAGTGATTTTTTATTTCCTTTCCATGTAAGTTGGAATTCTTGGCCTTTGAAGATTCTCCAAATGAGTCCTACTTACCTAAATTTGGTAACTTAATTTTTTTTTATTTTGAAGAAGATGGGTAAGATAATATATAAAAAAAATTATGCATTTATACTCATAATGACCATATTTCGTAGAAAATTCATACTTAACCTTTCCTTCTTAGACTTGTCATTTTTTGAGGAAGAGATTTCAAAACTTACATTGGAGGTAGCCAATTTTGGATCTTTCTTCTTTTGTCCTTGGTTCTTTTGTTTCTTATTTTTCTTCTCTAATCCTTTCTAATCTTTAGTGCCTTGATTTGGAGACAAGACATGAGACTTATAATATTTATAGTGCCCATCTAAACTAACTTATCCTACTCCATTATTAGTTTGATGCCAAAATCATGTAGAGAAGGCATTTTGAATGTATTCCCTAACGCAATTTTAGAGCATGAGATGTAGAAACAAAACTAAGTAGTTAGGCCCAATTTTAGAGAGAATACTCAAAATTAATTTAAATTTTTTTTTGTAATCCCATAATGTTTCAATTGTAATACAATGGCTTTTAGTTTAGTGAATAATTTTTTAATGTTGTCAAAATTACAAGGACTCAACCCTATGAGCTCACTCTCTAGTTGACAACCTCTCAACTCATCTTATGTACCAAAGAGGTTTTCCAAAGTGGTCCACACTTCATTTAGTGTAGAGACAAAATTAACATGAAAGAGTAAATATGAGGTTAAGCACAAGGTACAAAATGTTTCCATCACACTTATTATACCATTTGGAATATTTTACAATTAGTGTTGGTTATATTTCAACACCCATTGTAACTGTATGTAATCCTTGTTTTTCCAAGTAGATTTTCATTTTAAATTTTTAATCAAAATAAGGTAGGGTGTGAGAACGTGAAAATATTAATTGATCTATTTAGAGTAGAAAAATAGATTGTAGTTGTTACTGTTGTGTTAAAAAAAAAAAAAAAAAGAGTGCAAAAATGTAAAAATGAAGGCACACAAGACACACCTCTTTTTTAACACCCCTCCTTTTTAATAGTTTCAAAAATCAGCCCTTAGAGATCACAAGGTTGGCACTTCATAATTAGTGCATTTATAACACTTTTAATAGATTGCAAGTTTGCAAAGCCTTGAAGTTGCCAAGATAGTGATTTTCAATACAAAAAAACTTGATACAAAGCTTTGCAATAGCTTTCCAATGCCTATTTGTTTGTGTAAGAAAAAAACTAGGGTGAAACTTATGGTTTGTCAAATGTATGAGCAAAAAATAGCTTCAACCTACAATTTCTGGTAAAAATATATAAAAAATTTAATTAAAATTGGTGTTAATACAAAGTACATGTCCCTGGCTTTCTAATGCCTTTTCCTTGTGAAAATCTTACTCTCATGGTGCAAGATGTCACCAAAAGAAAACTCCCTTGTATAAGCACAAAAGATGGCCAAGCGTGGCCCTTGGGTCATTGTAGAGTGGTGCTAGTCGATGGAGTAGTGGATAGGGCTGTTGAGGTAGTGAGGCAATGAAAACCATTGGTGAAGGTAGCATGGAATGACAGTGCATGAGTTTAAAAAGATAACTTTTTGAGAACATTAAACACCAATCCCTATGTTTACAAATTAATATATATAAACACTTATTCTTAAAATATAAACTATCAAGATTTTTATAAATTTATTATGAACAATTGATCAAAATATATTAAATATTTATATAATTTATTGTTGTTAACAATGCAACTATTGTAACAATCGGTAAAGAAAGTGCATTACTTGCCATCATGCATAGCATATTAGTATAATATTTTTACAAATTTAATCATATAAAAATAAAATAAACTATAGCCCTAAAAATCTTTTCACTATAGCCCTTCCTTTACATACTTTCTACAAAAAAAAAAATGGATATATTAAACATAGTTGAATGTTTTCAACCAAATCATAGAATATTGCACTCTTTTTTTTTTTAAATGCACTTGCTGATCTTTTGTTAGAAATAGAGATTACATGAATAGAGGAGATAGGAAACAAGATAGAATTGGAAAAGCTTTTAGTGATGAAAAGGAAAATGAATTTAAAGATTCTATAGTTTATAAATTAAAAAATTAAAAATTATATAATTTTTATAGAAAATTTATTAAAATATTTTATTTTAAAATTTAAAAAGATATATAATTAAAAATTTAGTATTATATTCTTTATTATTAATTTGATTTTTTTTTAAATATGTTAGAGAAATTTTGATAAAATATAATACTCTTAAATATATTAAAAGTATAATTTTTTATTTTCTTTATAGTAATTCATAATTATTATGTATTATTTTTGTATAAATAAATTTTATTTAATTTTTTCATTAAATTAAAAAGATAATAATACATAATTTTAAAAAATACATGAAAACATGCCTTCAAAATCTAGATCAAATAAAAACCAAAAAAACTAAACAGCTAAGAATCATTATGTGAAGAATCATAATAAAATTAAAATTAATATATATATATATATAACTAAATTCACTATTAAATGTAGACGAAGTTAAAATTTATCTTAAAACGGCCGATAGAACGTCAAATTCTACGCAGCTTGACTCTGCTGTTCGAACGACGCTTTATCTGAGGGAGGTTTACTAAAATCTGGCTAAATTTGGCGACAGGACTGTACAGATTTCAGTTTTAGAAGGCCTTTTCTCACTATTGAAATTATTATCTAAAATAAGAAGATACTCTGCCATTAACCAGAAAAATGGAAAATGTACGTTATTACGGACACCACACAATTCCTGTTTTACATTCTTTTTAAGTTATCCACTTAGACTATTCTCTATCCAGCTTCTAGAATATACATTTCTGTATTTATTAATTAACGGAAAATTAGAATACAGTGGATTTGTTATTTTCAATTAATTAATAAATATAGTCAAATGTGCATTGTGGAGGTTGCATAGGGGTTTCTGCGACTTGTGGATGGAGCCAGCAGCTAAATTTGATTGACAGGCAGGATCGACTGTCAAATTTAATTTATCGTTAGAAGTTAATTCAAAGTTAGACTTGTTAATTTTATTTGGTAAAATGAGAACATAAAAATAGAAGTACTGCCCATAGAACCAAAAGAGATGTTAGATTATCTCAAAGTGATTACAAAAGGGGGCATTTAGAGCTTTGAATGTTTAAGTGAACTAGGAAGAAGATTTTGATATAAAAAATATTAAGTAAATATTAAAATGTCGTTATTTTTTATAATTAAATTAATATATAATTTTTCTACTTACTTTATATTAATTTTATTCATGATTAAGTTAAAATATGGTTTTCTATTCATTTTAGATAGTTTGTAGTGTTTATTATGTTATGTCAATTTAAGTGAAGGTCAATAAGATACCTTTAGAGATCGTTCATCTTCAAACCCTATTTGATCATTGGGCAATGCTTCCTGTGTGGCATGGGTTCCGCCTTCCTTACCAACTTGTGCCAAGAGCCCTCACCAAAGTCAGCAAAGTGATCACTTTGATACTCCTAACACTACTCTTGAAGTTGTCATCATTGGTCAACTCCTCCATCACCTAGGCAACACACTAGACAATCTCCTCCACCATGGACTAGGCAACACACTTCCTTTATGTCCTCTTAGAGATAAGGATAGAACCCCTTGTAGAGCTTGATAATTTTGCTCACATGACTATTGCATTTTATCCTTAATGAGACATACTATATAGTCAATCTCCTTATCAAAAGGCTCAAAATTATAGTCTCGGTATTCGGAGCCAATTCATAATGTCCAAGATCTACTAGACAAAGGATGGGGAAAACTTGATGAAAATGATCCTCTCAAACCACTAATTTTATAACTTTTTTGCTTCTAAGCTTTCTCATGTTTTATGACTAAGACTTGATATTGAGGTTTTGTATGATTGTTTCATTTTAGGGCTTAATAAATTATCTATGTTGTTAGTAGTTATTTTCATTTTGAGACTACTTATTAACTTTGTTTTCTTAAACTTGACTCGATTTGCATGACTTTAAGACATGATCCTTTCATCCACCTTGTGTGTGTGTGTGTGCATGTATACTTTTATATATAGATATATGCATAACTATATGTGTAGATTGTATACAAACACACACACATCTACATATACATGTGTGTATATGTTTTTACATATAAACATGTATATGTGTATATCTACATATATGTATGTATGTATTAAATCAAAAAAATGAAGTAAAAGCAAGGGACAAAATCTATATCTACTTCTAGATGAAGCTAATAACAAAATTATCTCACCTTTGTACAACACTTTTGTTCATAGAGAGATAATTCATGAGTATCCATCATCATCATATCTACATGTACTTCATGATATCATAAAGGATAGTTCCATGTTTAAACACATAGGAGCAATGATCTTATGACATATCTTTTGGCCCTATTGAGATTGACCCACTACTACATGAATGCTTTGATATTATTAGTTAACCTCTTCAACTTTTCTATCACTTATATTTCATTAAACATAATTTTATTGTATTTATGTATGTTATGATCATGATTTCTTTCAATGATTTTCTTGATCATGCCACATGAGAGAAAGGTAGCATTTTTTTTGCCGATTCTATGTGTTCATACTTGCTCTCGCTATGGGAAATATTGAGTGATTTTTTGTAACAAAAGTTTAAACACATCAATTTCATACATAGATAAGTATACCCTAGGTGTATACTCTTTTGTTAGTTCCTTTATTTTTCATACTCAGTTATTAGTCGTAGTTTCTTATTTTTTATTTTTTATTTTTTATCTTTCCTCCTCAATTTGTGGGTACTCCTTTGTAGCACACATAATTTAGGAGAAATATTATTAATAATTATATTCTTAATTTGTCCACAACAATTAACACATAGTGCTTTTCTCTTGATGGTATGACAAGCCCAATGGACACTTATTACATATAGAGGATAAAGGGAACACATGTTTGATTCAAATAGCTTAGAACTTGGAATCAAAATATAGTATATCTATTCCATGACTATTTATTTATTATTTTTACTTTGGAATGGTTGCTTATATAAATTAGCATGCACACCAAAGTGGAGGTAGAACTTAAGGAATAAAGTGCATATTGTGCACATTTACCCTTTTGTTTTAATCCGTTTTGCATAGATATCATAAATGCATGTTTTTAGCACTTAAGTTAGATTATTAGTAAACTAATTGACACTAACCATGAAACTTCACCTTAGAAAGGCCTAGCCCATGGTATATTTTTAAAAATGATTTTTTGAAATTTTGTAAAAATCCTAGTGAATCTAACATTAGGAAGCACGATATCTTAGTTTCATATTGGAAATCAAATTTTAGAGTGAATGGAAATATTTTTTCATGAACCAATTTTTATGCAATCTATTTTTATTTTTTTTATTGTATAAAGTTATGGTAATTCAACATCTAAAATTCATTCACCATATTCTTTAAAATTAAGATGTTGTAATTGGGTGGGTATATAATATTAAAAATTGTTGTTTGCTAGACTAGGTTGACTAGTGCCCATATTGTTTATACAATAGCATGATGTGTGCATATCTTAAAGAATTAAACTTTCTAACTCAAAGTGATTTTGTTTAGGGATCAAGAAAAATCTATCAAATATAGGTGAATCAAACGTGTCTAAAAAACCTAAAAATAACCAATTATGGAGGATATAATTGTCAACACTAGCCAAATTGTGTCATTTATCCACTAAATATTCCCTTAGCCCAATCCAAATCCATTCATTTCAACTAACTAGTCATGTCCCTACTACAATTGTGACCACTACATGTGACAATAAACATAAACATTTTTAGGATAAAACTAAACCTTGAAGGCTTCTAGGAGTTAATCCTAAGTTGATACAAATTTCTTTTCATTTAGTTCTTCCTCCTAGATTACATGGGCTTGCCACCACTTGGGTCAGCCCACGATAGTGTTCCACTTTTTGACCAAAGTGGGACATTGAAATCAATGTTTTTCATCAAATTTTCACTTTCTAACAACTGCAGCAACTAAAAAATTAAGAATTTGAAAATGATGCAAACTAGTGATTTTTGAGATTTTTTTGTAGAGTATAATTTTTTTTTAAAAAATTTAAGAAATAATTTGTGAGTTTTTTATGTAACTTTTAATAACTTGTTTTTTATAGTTAACAATATTTTTAAAAAGTGGTGTTACTTTGGTAAAGCATAAATTTATTTTTAGAAAGGATAAAATTATAAATTTTTAAACATAGATTTTTAACATCGATATCTATTGCACATATATATTTCCATAGTTTTTTGTTGCATAATTTATTTTTTATAAATTTTTGAAGTGAGATTAACTAAAATTCAAATGTCATCAGTGTCTTCTCATCTCTTGTCAATTGATTATGCTGGTCCTTTGTTCACTCCTCTCTCTTCTTCTTTGTTGGCTCCCTCGCTGGGTGGTGGTTCCTCGCCCGAGGTGGTTGTTGTGGATCCGCTCCCCTTGCCTCACTCGGTGGATTTTGATTTTGGGCCTTCCTGGTCAGTGGTGCTGAGGAAGAAGAAGGGACTCCCCAAATCTGTTGCCTCCTTGCGGCCTCGGGTTCAGGGAGTCAGATTGGTCCCCTCTAGTTCTAGGGTTGTTTGATTTTTTTGTAGTCCTTCAATTGTTGGTCAGTTGTCTCTGTTTATTTCTAGTTCTGTTGGTTTGAAAATTGTCCTTTGGCCCTTTTGGCCCTCTGTGTAAAGGGTACAACACCCTATAAATGTTCCTTATATTATCAAAAACTAAAATTCAAACATAGGTTACTTTGATAACTCAAAAAAAAAATGTAAGGACATCAATACCTAGTGTACAAATATTTCTTAGAATTTTTCTCTATTTTTTTGCATTTTTGAAACAAAGACCTTGGTGTTTGGTGAGAAACCTACATTAACAAGAAATAAAAAATAAATATAATAATCAAATTAAATATATTCAAAATTATACTTCTTGGAAAGCTTATAATAAGGTCTACATTCTTACAAAATAGATATCCTAAATGAGTTTAATTGATCCCTCAAAAGGAGATGTAAAAGTGTTTTTTGTCAATATTTTGATAAGTGTGAAGGAGACTCCATTGAGGGTTTGATTTAATTCTACCTAGTTCTATCCAAGGGGGTTTGATCTAATGGGGTCCAATCTCATCATTTTCAATTAAAACCCTTTATATGGAACCCCTCAAAGCTTAAATCATTATAAATAAATAAAAATGTGTGATTTTAAGAAAAAAATTAGGATGTCATAGAAGTGGGACACACTATTGTGGAAGCACTCACTTGTTAATAGGTGAGGAAATTGTTAGGATGGATATTTTAACTTCTCTTCATCAAAGTGTTCATTTATGGAAAACTAAGATTCTACCTAATCTGCCTACTTATCTATAGAATTTGTATTAATCTTACCCATGAACATAGGCATGTCTATGTTTACTTAAAAACAAGGTGGAATCAACCTCCAAAATCTTTGTTTGAAGATGGAATAAATGGAACTACCCACTTGAGGATCTTTATAAAAAATATTTATACAAGTTTTTATTGATCTATGAGTGCTTCTTCAACTTTTATCTTGAGCATTGTATGTATCCCATCTTAAATTTGTTTGTCCATATTCAAATGGGTTGGTAAGTAGTCTAATCATAATGATCCTACAGTTTGATGTTGAGGAATAAGTACTTCAATTGTGTTTAATAGGACATGCAAGATGTAAATATAATTTATCTAATTCTCAAGTTCAAAATCCTAATTGACAACTCTCCATATAAGAATCTAAATAAATTTAGCCTATGCAAAAACTTATAAATAATTATGAAAAATAGAGATAAAGAAATATATGATTGAATAGGAAATTTATTTTATTCAACTATGTATTTTGTACATAGTATACCATTAAGAAACGTGTATGATTGTTTATCTTCTCTCATCTACTAACTACTATTGAATATACTAATATTTATATAAGAGATCATAAAATAATATTTTAAATAAAATCATACATGCATTGACATATCCCAAGGAACCTATATAAATACATAAAATCCCCACATCCAAAAGTAAAAATCATAATCAATCCAAAGGAAAAGACCCAAAAATATATTTGGATCTCAAATCCAATATGCCTAGATCCACCTTTCATAATCCAAAATTTTAAAATCCAAAAATCCAAAGTTCATTTGTGTTTTTAAATTTAGTCTTCAAAATCCAAGGACCGTAAGGTAGAAATCCATGCATCTCAACACAAAATCTAGTCGAGATCCTAGATAGGTTGGTTGAAAACCCTATTCACATTGTACTTTGGGTTCAACACATTTGTGTCATCCTTTGTCAACTGTGTTGGAACATCATGTGTTCTCATTGTCAACATTTGATTCGGTGTTAGCCTTTGATGAGCTCTTTTCCTTACTTCATGCTCATCACCACAATCATTCCAATAATCCTTCATATGGGGTATATGAGTAAACTTCCTATCCATTTTCTTGACAAGCCTTCCTATTGGATCATAATTAGGTCTGTGTAACCTAAACTCCTCCAACCCATGCATCAATAATTCATTCACTACTAACTTGGCATTCTGAGTTGTATTGCACTTATAGTTTCCCATAAGGATAGGAAATATAATTTTCCCCTTCTTATGAGCTTGTAGAAATGCATCATTGGATTCCATTACTTTCCTAGAAGATTCCAAAAGTAATATCTTGTATGTTAGGCATTTTCACAACATGTACAGGAGACCTAAAAACCCCTCAATCCTTATATATGTAGGTGAATTTTGGAAATTGGATATATGAGCATCCATGGACTATGATGACGACATGTGCATATACATATAATATCTTGGCCTTGTCACCTACCATGGTTTGGATCACTCTCGTTACAAATGCATCAGTAACTCTTTGGTAGCTTCCCAAGTACTATCTAATAGCTATTATTTGAGGGTAATGTTGGTAAACCAATCTCTACCCTGGATTAACCCCAAGGGTCCCAACTTTATTCAAACCCTAGATGTTTTCCTTTACTGCATGTGAATATATGACAAGAAGACATATAAAATGCCCCTGGTGCCTAGAATGCTCACACCTTTTCACATAGGGAATCACCTATGGCCTTAGACCAGTGGATTTTGGTTGTGCCATCTCTTATATGCTTGATAATTTCATACATCCATGAGTCAATTTTGGGTGTTGATATAAGTTTTCAAAAAGAGTAATTAACTCAAATGTGGTTTCTAAAATTAAATTCATGTGCTAATTTAAGGAAATTGAAAAGGTAAAAATTTCATTGGGATTCATCCAAACCCTTGGTTGTAATTCTAATTCTAGAACTAGTATGTTGTCATAAATCTCCTTACCCTAAAATTAGTGGGAAATATTTGAAACGCGTGTGCAAACTAAACTTAAGGGAAATAAAGAGAGATTTTAGAATTTATTTAACTGATTATATCATCATAGGTCCCAAAGCCTTGTTTGTCTCTTATTATTCTACCAAAACCCTTTGAACAATATTGCTAACAAGCTCTCTTACTAAGTTATTTTGTTCATTGTTGTCAATTGTAACCAAAAGAAGACTCTTGAGGCTAAACACCTTTTAAAAAGATGAACATTTTTCATTCCAACATGTTAATGTGCCTAGGCACACATCAATAAAAAATATGCCTCAAGTAGCTCTATAATCATTTCATTATAAAAGCACCATAAGGCTTTCATTCAAATTGTATTGATTTATCATCATATACACTTCCATCTATGTTTTGTGTTTTCAATCATTGCACATCAATAAGGGGTTTTAACCTATTATTATGAAAGTTATAAACTTTCTATCTAAATACAACAAACCCCAAGGTGCTTTTCATTATACAAGTACTCCCACATCAAATAATATTTAGAAGGTATTAACATAAGTGGACAAGATTGTACCTATAGAATTAAAGTGCACCAAAAGAATTATACAAGATATGTGGATATATCCATGATGTTTAAAAACTTTGTTATTGATATTAATCTACTTTTTAAATTAACCTTCTATTATCATATTTAATTTTATCACATCAAATACAATATATCAACTAAACATAAGACTAAAATTAACAATTATTAAATTAATTAATTAAACTGTTGCTAACCTTTTGTATTTCAATTCTTACTCTAATTTCATTTAAATATAATTATTTATTATTTTATTATTAATTAAAAATAAACCTTTCAGTATGGATTACTATCATCCCTTGTCCTTGGCTTCCATCACTCAATGCCTCAAGGATCTTAAAATGTTTTCACAAGTTGTTTTAGAAACCCCTCATCATTTGAAGACACCGTATACTTTTATCAAAAAGTGAATGCTTCGTGCTCTAAGGATACAATGGTTCAACATGTTGCTAATTTTTCATTTTTCCTAAAACTTGGTTGCACCTCTTCTTCTATGTGGGAAAACTTCATTTTTCATGAGTTCCATAATGAGCACACTCCTTGCATGACATTTTATAGTGATGCACCCTATGATGTTAATACTCTACCCTATTTGACTACACATGATACTACTTTGCTTAATGATGATATTATTCCTCATGTGACTCGTAGTCCTTCCTCCCTATTCATTAGATCATGTGTATTGAATTTTCATTGAGACTCTCAATGAGTATATGCTTCAATTTCAAACTATGATTTTCAACCTTAAGTTTCAAACTACTAGATAATGAGCATTAGAGTTTACACATCAAATGTCTACTTCCACTAATCAAAGAAAATGCGTTTTAAAATACTTGTTCTTCATTCTATGAGTTAGGTGCTAATGTACGAAAATGTGAAGTTGTCTTGCAAGAAAATAATCCTCCACATTATCTAGCACTACTCATTCCCATAAGTTGCAACCAATGTCAAATTTAGAAAATGGGGGCAATAAGAGTAGATATAAAGTCAACCATAATAATAATCACCATGACATTGTCATCCAACCAAAATTAAAGGTGTTTAGAGAGTTCACTAGATTGGAGAATCTTCCAAATGTCATAGTGAAATAACTCATGCAACAAAAGTTCATCACTTAACCTCTCATTAAGCCAATTGATACATCTAGAGGTGTCTCACCACATTTTAAAGCTAGATATTTTTGTGATTACATTGGACACATTGGCATACCATAGATAGGTGCATCAATCTCAAGCATAAAAATTTAAGATCTTATTGACAAATAATTGATGAAAAGATGAGGATATGCATAATCATATAAATACCTTTTTATGATCTCTACATGATGAGTATAACCAAATGGAAATGGATAAGGATCCTTCCAATGTTTATGATGATAAGTATATTGATTTTGATGGCACTTCTAATAATACACCTAGCACACCACACATTGATGTTACAATGAGGTTATCACACATAATGAACAAGAACAAAATATGCATACTTGAATACTTGCTCAAGCATCTCAAGAACAATGACATGAATGTCAAGTCCCATCTAATCTAATTCATTCCAAGAACACATCACACATGGTACCATTAGATACCACATTTTTTCATAGAGAAACATTTCATGACCATACATCATCCTCTATGAATCATTGCATTCTAATGGATACTCCCATGGGGAGGCATAGATTTGTGCAACATATATCTCAATCCCATTGAAATAGACCTACACCCACCTTATTTCAATGGATTTATTGGTTGATATATTTGCATGTCCCTTTCATGATATCTTATATGTATTTTTATGCTATGTTCATGTTTTTATATGCCTTCCCTTGATCTTCTCACTTGGAGGTAAGGAGTTCTTGCGAGATTTATGTCTTCATGCATTCTCATTGCAAGCAAATGTAGGGTTACATTTTTTTTTATCTTCACTATCCATTCACTTGAATCACACATGGGTAAGTACACAAGCACACATTCATCACTCAATTTTGTACTTTCTCTATTACACAATGAGTTTTAAGTCAATTTTATTCACTTTTGCCTAATTCTTTGCACTCCTTTAAAATCCACACAATTTGAGAGATATTGTTACTAATTTCATCTTCAATACATGCACAATTTCATTGTATGTGAGCACAAATTTATTCTAGAGCATCTAAATCCAAAAGATTCCTATCCTTTATCTCACTATTATTCCATTTATTTCTACTTCAATATGCATGCACACTTTGTTTTGTATGCATAAAATAGGGGCCAAATGTAGAGAAAAGTGCATGCCCTTCACTTTTTCTCTCATTTTATTATTTTGTGTTCATGATTTTGGCATATGTTTTCTACAATATTTTTGGTATCTTTTATCATATGCATTAACCGAAGGCCCATTCCAACATTTTGTTATGCATGATAATCTAATCAAAACACCTCTTAATACACTTCTTAAAACTTCCCCACCCTAGACAATTTCATAATAATGGTATCAAAATCATACCCACAATCTCATCCAAATTTCCAAATTTCCAAATTTCCAAATTTCAAACTAGATTTCATAGCCACCAATATTAGACATGGCCATTGCCCACCAACATGCACACCAAAAAGTATGAATTTCGTGTCTAAGGTGTGTATTTAAAGGAATCATCCTTAATTCACTTTACATCATTGAAGACAACACATTGCTCACGTTATCTTTAATATTTTGCAAGTTCACAATGACCTCAATGTTTGCATCACATTCAACACCCAACTCCATGGTCTTTTATTTTCACTATCAACTTGATCTTAAGACTTAACTAAGGTACAAAAGAGTTGTGGACTTCAAAACTCGCATAGCAAGCCTCACTATGCTTTCTTTATACCTCTTATTTCTTTAGACAAACATGTATTGCTGATGCCATACACCTAATTCTGCTCCTGACAAAATCCCAAAAATCAAAACAAGATTACATCATTATACGGGATTTACACCATTACATGGGACAAGTATTATAATTGTTTGTACACTTTAATTCAAATTTTCAATCTCAAAATTCACTATACTAAAATTTCAACAAACAAAACCTTTATTCATCTTATTTACATTTCATTGTAATTAAATTTACAATCATATTAGACTTAACACCTATCTATCTACATTTAATTGATTTTGTTTGACACTTCACCTTTACTAAAATCCTAACTTCACCTTTCCCAAAAAGGCCCATAGTGGAGCACCCTAACTTCGCCTTTCCCAAAATCCTACGTGGAAACTTCAAATCACTCCCAATTTTATACAATAGTTTATTTGACAACTCACGTGCTTCTGTATTTCGTTTAAGGGCCACATCAACATGCTTTTTGTTTAGGTATCCAGAAAAGGCCCCAAAAAAAATGTGAGACAAATAGTGGTGCACTAAGTCATGTTTTATTGGTGCGCTGATGTGGGCATCACATGATTTGTCAGATTGTGTATTTTATGGATAAAAAGTGTTTTGCAATTAGATATTAAGGTGCTTTACAAAGGGAACCTAAGGACTACTTCTATCCCCACTATTGGACCCCTCTCCCCTACAAGATTATATTTATCACTATCTTGAGCCACCCTTTCTTTAAAAGACTAAAGTTCAATTTAAAAATTTTGTTAACATAAACTAAATTGGTATATCAAAATTTACCTTGCCTGTGAAGAAAAGCTGCAAATTAAAGCTAATGATCAGATTACATTGAACTTTGAGCTATCACCCACAACCAAAATTAAGTCCCGAACTTAAAATTGTACTGGTCACAGTGATTTATGATAAGAATTAGCTTTTAAAAACAATTACTGGACTTAAAATAGATTTAATCATGTTTCTTCTAGTACTTAGCGAGGCATAACTCTTTTGTACTCTAAACCACAAGACAAGACTTGAAAGGACCAAAACATGATTTTGATGTTATCACCAAGGTCGAGATCTATTTGACTACATAGGCATTGGGAGAGGCCCTCCCATTGTAACACTGTTTTAGTGTCACACTCCACTTCAACAGCTTTAATTGTATTGTGACCGTTTATTGCAGAGGTACTTTCAGAGTTAATATAGGAAGGAGTGCATCTTTCCTCTACTACTACTTTTTTAAGCTACGATAATATATCTTCTTATTCACGGACCACATGTTATCACATGTTATCAGATGGGTTTATGATGATCTGACAGCAATATGAAGTGTTCCAAAAGTCAAGGCAAACATGACTATGACAGGGTAAAAGCCTTTTCTAATAATGAATGTAAACAAAAGCTATTGGTGCTCTACACTGGACCGGTCCCCTAATATAGACCAAAATCTTCAAATAGAATAATCTTTATATGTCAATAGAAAAGAAAGCGAAAGCGAAACTGCCATGAAAACGATGGGAAGCATCCATTAAAGGCATGGTCATAAAAAGCGGAGAAGAGGAGAACAGACTTCGTAAGCATAAAAATTCAAGCTCATGGCCTGATATATCCATTTATCTTGTATTGAATCCAGAGAGTTTGGAAAGAAATTGTTGCCTGCTCAATGCAAGTATTCAGATAAATGGGTAAGCCAGAAGCAAAATGGTTTATAACCAAATAAAAGTTCTTAACAGGTGAAGAGACTCCCGCCTCTAAATAAACCCTCCAAAAACCCTCCCCCAAAAACCCCACAGCCTTCTGTCAACAAGGCTGTACTTCAGAAACGAACAGTGAACTGCAGAATTCATTCAGTTTTCTTCTTTTGGCATATGGCTCCACGCTTATGCTCGAGGTGCGAGTAGCACTTGTTTTGTCACTGCCCCAGCTGCTGAAACATGCCCCTGCATCAAGAACTCCAGGAGGAGTTTTGGCTGCTGATAGGGATCCTCCTGATATCTGGTTTTTCTTGTTTCTTGTGAAGGAATTATCTGTGATAATCTCCTGGATCAGATTGTAACACCCAAACATCCTTTCCTGCAATGCAAACAAGGTGTTAGTAAAGTAAAATCCAATCTAGACACTAGTTACAAGAGGCTACCCATTTGATTACTTGAATTATTTCATCCTTACTTTGTCCACATTGCTGCAAGAAGATAGAACCCTCTTGTAACGGGCTGCTTGCAGAGGTGCCACTTCCTCAGCTGCACACAGCACTGCTGCTGCTGCAATGGCAGATGGCTTGTACTCTGTCATATCTGCCTCTGGAACACATCGTAGGCAAAGAGATCAGACATGTTATAGATTAACTCAAATTGATCTTATGTTTATACAACCCCTTAAATATATCTCACATGAGTGTACTGCGCCTCTATTGAGTTCAATCTTATTTTGATAATCTTTTAATAGGATTTCAGTATATGTGTCAATATCACTATGCGGCAAGTTAAAATGTCAAATAAACCAGATGGGATTTATGTTAAAAACAGAACAATGGGAAACTTTTTGTTACAAAACAGAGCAATGCAAGACTTTTCTTACAAAACAGAACAATGTGAATGGATTTAAGATACCTTTGACAGTGTTAAAAATGAGCTCAACAGCCCTCCCTATCAGAGGTACAGGAGTGGCATTGTTGCGTTCAATGGCTCTGGAGACGAAGTAATCCACAAAGGAAAATGGTGTAACAGAACGCATTCTCCATTGCAGTGTGCTCAGAACCAAAAGCTCCATTCTTTGAATAGTTTGTGCATCAAATATGAATCTTGCATCCTCCATCTGCGTAACACGAGAAAAGTATCAGATGTCTCGTCCACATTGTCCTGTGTTGATTAATTCCATCAATAAGCTTGGTCCTTTAAAAAAGCCAGTATTTTACCTGCAAATCTTGAAGAAGAGGAACATGGATGTCCGCCATTTTAGCCGCGAGAGACAAACAAGCAACAGAGGCCAGCTGGAGCATCCAAGCCTTGCAGGTACCTTGCTGCAATGGCGCTCAGGAACTTATATTTCCCTTTTGTACATACAATCCAAAGAAACAACAAACCCTTTACCAACAAAGAGCGCATGCATTCAAGAGAACAAAAAGACAACGCTATCTTTCCCCCCAGATTACTTACCGGCAGCTTAAATATTGAAAGGAACCGATCCAAGTAATTAACGGCCAGGTAGCCAGTCAGGAACCCAAAATTATAAAAGCAATGCACCTGCCAACATGAGCATAGTGACATTCAGCAAAACTAATAAACAGTCCAGTCTAATATTAGCCCAATCCACACTACAACTTGAATAAAGGACAGAATGGGCAGAAAACATCAATCTTCTAAAAGAGGCAAGCACAGTTCGGTATGTCTACAGACCAATTTGGCTTAACAACACAGACCTCTGCAGTGATAAGCTAGTATATAAATCTTAAAACAAGATAAAACAGTCCACCTAAATGACTTCCAATCGAAACTAAACACCAATGGAAACAATCTGTTTTACAAGCATATTCATTTTCATAGGTCTACAGAGTGGCACATCTGAACTGGTAATATCGTACATTATTCTCACACCCAAATCTTAAGTCACTACAAAACCTGGGCACGCAAAAACACATTCAATCAAGATAAAACCAAACACCCATAGAATCAATCTTCTATATTTTCATAAAAACACCAATTTCGTTACAAACCAAAGAAGACTTCAGGGGACCAAACAAGCAACTAAACTAAACACCTTAAGAATCCAGTTGACAGCCTCCCTGCGAGCGTTAAGGTCAAGGGTTAGATTCCTGAACCGCTCCAGATAGCCTTGTTTGGGCATGTATTCAGGCTCTTTTTGGAGCAGCACAGAGAGCGATTCATCATCCTCAGCTGCAAAGAAAGACAGAGATAAATGGGTCTGTTGGGTATCGCCCTGGCTGTCCCAGGATTCGATATGCGAGCCATTTTCAAGCACATTGGACACACAGTCAAAGCTGGGCGCCATGGCTGCCTTGTCTCAGATCTTTGCCATTGCTTCTTTCTATACCTCTTCCCCCCCTCTTGAAACAATCAAAAGACGAGATTAAAAAGCCCAATGAATTCAACGGGCGTGCAATCCTCTGTGAAATGCGAGATCAGTCACAATCCCTTATAGAGACTACAAAGGGGCCTTCTCTTTTTCTCTTTTCTCCTGCTGCTGCTTGTAATAGGTGGTCCTTCTCTTTCCTTACTGCCACCCAACTCCCGCCTCCCCTAAATCTGGCGGAGGCTTTTGCCTGCGAGATATGTCCGCTAACTAACTAGTTAAAACTCCTTTCCCTCCTTGTTTGTTTCTTTCTTGGCTTTGCTAAATTAATGATTATGTTGGTCTATTTTACACAACACGTGCCTCGCAAGCTGCCGGCACCTGCCTTCCACAGAAAGGGGACAAATCCTGTATTTGGCCTTTTAAATCTTTTTTCTGATAGTCTAATTTGACCCTCTCGTTTTCTGCAACCACCTCTTAATTAATTCGCTGGATTTGATGGAGACACCACTTAACAAATATCACCTCCAACTCTGGACATTTCCAAAAACTCTACAAACGCCAATAAATAATGGAGAAATGGTGGTTTTCTACTTTTAACTGACTGTATACAAACTCTCACTAAGTACATGGCTAAATTTAGAAGGCGTTTTAATGCTTAAGTTGAGGGTTGGGAGACCTGGTCAAGCCCTCCGTATGTGTAGGCCTCCACTCTACCCAAAACAGTGACATGCCAAACAAATAGTACTTATCCATTTCACGCCTAACAGCTTTTTTCCCACTCCCCTCTTGCCCACCTCCGACTCTCTCAACTTGCACCATGGATGCTCTTCAAACACTTTTTAAGTAATTATGAATGATGATTTTATAATTGTAAAAAATATTTACCTAAGAGTTCTAAGAGTTCAAGTAGTGAAGATGGTTTGGTTCATGGGTTTGCTCTCTATAGGTCTTGGGTTCAACTCTGCTCCTAAGTTAATAGGTGGGCCTACTTGTAGATTGTAGTGTCCACCTTAGCTCACCGCTCTGGGCGTCAAGCTGGGTCATGGGGATACCCTTGCAGAGGAAATGAGAGTTTAGTTCAACAATCTCAAGTTTAGTTCTTTATAGGGCAAGTCCCTCCTATTACGTGTCGAATGATGTGCAACGAAGCCTCATCCACACATGGGCAAATAAGGAGTTGAACCCATGCCTTGGGCTATCTAAAGCGACAACCAAGAGCGAGTGAGCTAAGCCCAAGGGTCTTAAGTGGTATAATTTTTACTCAAAAATGGAAATTCTATAATAATAGAAATTAACCATAAAAGAGGAGAGGGAAAAGAGGAAGGGAAGGATGAGCAAACATTTTTGTTGGGTATATGAACATTTTTTTGTTATGGAGAGACAATGTATGATTTTTATCATTCACAAATGAAAAGGGAGTTGAGCAATAGATTTGTTCGCTTTTACAACACAAAATAAATCTTAGATCATCAAGATCACAAGCAAATAGGTTCGAAATGTCTATCATATGAAAAATTTATGAGAGTTTGGTCACTTAATTACTTTTCAATTAATGTTAAAAAAAATTATCAAAAAAATGTTCAAGTTTATAGAAATCAATACAAATGCTTGATAAACTAACTATCCCTAATCACTTTGTGCATGCTAACTTCTATTTTCAATAATATTATGTAGTTGTATGGTCCCTCTTGTATCATCTTTTTTAGTGACACATTAATTTTATCAACATTATCTAAAGTTCAAAAGATGAAATTAGACTTATTGCTATTGATTCTCAATCCTCTACATTTTTGTTTGAGTAAAGCTAGTTTTAATTTTTCAAAAACCATGGCATTAAACTCAACCAAACTAATATATTGATCTATTGTCAAACTTTTATTAGAAGTTGACGCATATATTACCCATCTACCCATTGCATTTTATTTATATAGGCATGTAATAACATCCTTGTTAGAATCATTCGGTTTGATCTTGATTGTAGATGTTTGGAATGGAATGCAAATGAATAGGTTCGAAGAAAAGATCAAGTGATCCATTTGGATGGAGAGCAATTTTTTAAGGAGTATTGTTTTAAAATAGACAAAATGAATACCATGGTCTAGTAATATGAGAAATTGGGATATAAATATAGGATTCATTACCATGGTTATTTTCCTCCTTATTAGATTGTGATTTTATTTTTTTAGTTAAAATAGATAAATCAAAACATTAAAAATAAATAAAAATAAGCGTATTACTTACAGGTTATAGTTCAAGAGCAACTCTTGTTGATCTCTCTATAATTTAGCAACTTTTCTTGATTTATGTATAGTATAATTTGTACAGAAAGTAGGCATATAATTAACAACCATTACTACTAAATCTAAAGATACAAATCAAAAATATTAAATTTACTATTAAATTAAAGTAAGTTTCTAAATTGACATTAAAATATTAAGATAATATCATTTTAAATTTGTTAAAATACAAAGAAAAACTAGTACATATTTTTTATGACAAAGTATTTGAGTGTATATACTAAATATTCTATAATATTATATATTATAAGGAATTAAAATGTTATATTAATGATATATGTTATAAGGGTTACAATATTATATAATATTTGTTTAATGGCCTTTTTTTAAAGGGGGTTTTTTATTAATAATTTAGAAAGTGTCATATATATGACCCATATATAAAAAGAAATATATGAATTAAACTATATAAAGTGCCATGCATTTCATGTGTGAAATGTGTGAAATGATAAAAATGATCTACAACTTGTAAACAAATATGACAATTGCATAAGTACACATTAGGAGTAGCAAACTATATTGTGAGTTTAGGAAACTTCTCTAATTATTGAGTTATAACTAATCTCACAACCTTTTTCATGGGTTGTGAAGAATAACCAATTTTTCAAAGGTTCACATTTTTTCTAATTCTAAAAATGTGTTTAGTTATAGGATATAATTATATTATCTTAGTTTAAATTATCATCATTATGCATACATATGATTAAGACAAATCAAGCAACAATAATCATAATTTAGCATAGACAACAAATAGAATAAATATTATATTAATTTTCCTTTCAATACAAATCAATAATTGTCATATTTATATCCTCTTACAACTACTTATCATGGATTGGACTAAGAAGTAGAGAGCTAGAACTAGGTAAGGTAAAAAGTCACCCCTTCATAATACTACTTTCTTCTTCCTTGTGGCATTTTCCTTTGTGGTCTTTGTTTTGACATTTTGAATGTCAAGTTTTGTCTTGTGGTGTGTTTTGGTTTTACCTATTGGGTTTTGGGTTTAATCGATTTTTTCTTCTCCTTGTTTAGTTATCTATTTGGTTTGGTTTCATTTTCCCTTGGAGGAAGGGTGGTTACAAAGGTAGTGGTACCTACTTGGTGTAATTTCATTTCTTGGAGATGGTTTAGGGACTAATACAAATACCAATAATAAAGGGAATTTTAGTGGAAATTTATACAAGAATGCTTTGGTGGCTACTGAGAATGTTGTTCTAGAAGGGGTTACTTTTGTTGAAGATAGAAGAGTTTGGAAAGGAGATGATGGTTAGTACGACCCCTTATTTATTTATTAAGAATCATGCCAAATGATGAAATAGTTAATTTTATAGATATCGGATAATAAATTAGGGTTGCATGTTGACATGTGTAGAATGATAAAGAAATATTTGTTCTTAATTTTTCTAAAAATAATGGAACACAAAAGAGGATTATTGCTAAAAAAATTGGATTGTAGATAAATCAATTTTTAGAACCCTTTTATGGGATCATGTGGTACAACTAGATGATATTATTTTATTCTCATTTCTAAGGTGAATAAAGGTTTATGATATTCCTCCAAATGTCTAGTTTCTTTTGCTTCAACCTTTTAAGACCCTTTGGGAAATGGTGAAAATTAAAGATATAAAATATTCTCTATCTTTTATTCTTGGGTGTCTTTAAAGAATGTTTTGATAATATCATTTTTATATTCCATGGAAAATAAGTTTGTTGTAAAATAAATAGGTTAGGAGTCCTTGAATATTTTATTTTGTAAAAAGGATAAGAATGAACTATCCTAAAATTTGAAGTAGGAAAATTCTAGTTAGAGAAGGAAACAATGCAAATGAAATGGTTGATAATAATACAAACAAGATTGATTCCTCATCTTTGGTTCCTATTCTTGATTATAAGAATGTTAATGGGTCTATGATACCATTTGAGTTTAATAATAATCATGAGTGTGTCCTTTAGGGTAATTGGGGAAACTCTAGTTTAAACTCAATGTTGGTTAATGAATTGTTGAAAATGAAAATGCCTCCAAAATTTCCCTAAGTTGATCAATAAAGTTTCCAAACAACTTTCTAATAAAATACTAAGATATTTTTTTATGACTTAGACAAAGGAAGATCCTAATCCAATGATTTATGAAGATGAAATTCTTAGTGATTCATCAACCATTATTTGCATTAATGATGGTCCTAAAAGATTATTTAAACTTCAATCTAGTTTTAAATATTTAAGGAAAGGAAATGAGATCCCTCATTTAGTAATTTCTTTTATTTAATGGTTTTAATGAAATTGGTTAAATGGGACATGACAAGGGTGGAGGCATATGAAAGGATATTTTCTATTATATATTTTTTAGATCTATTAAGGATTTGGATGTTTTGTGTTTGTTAGAAGTTAAATCTACTAGTTTATCCTTGGAGTGTGTCTTGAAATTTATTTAGCAAGTGATTATATATTATTTGTTTCTAATCACTGTAAATGGAAGGGGAACTGATATTTTAATAAATAAGTAGTTGGCAAGATTTATGATTGATAATATATTTTCTCCTTGTTATAGGGTATCTTGTGTTAGATTTTCTATGTAATGTAAAGAGCTTGGGATATGCTCTATTTTTTCCCCTAATGATTAAAAATTAGGGTTGAATTATGGTTGTGGCTTTGTTCTAGATTGCATAAAGTCCCCTAGATCATTGGAGGATTTTAATGCTATAGAAAATAAAGAGGATGAAAATGGGAAATGTTTTATTAAAAAGGGAATCAACTATTTTCTAGTCTAACTTTAAGAGGAATTTTAATTTGTATGACCCTTTGGATAGTTGTAGAAAGGATAGTATGGGTGTGCGGTTCACCTAGTTGAATATGTAGAAATGATTACAAGAGTTTTCTCAAGTCTTGATAAAGTTTAATTTGATAAAAAAATATATTATTTACTCTTACAGGAGTGTGGCTAAGGTTATACCTACCTCTTTGTCTAA